>JAJAVP010000059.1:66716-202581 GCA_020740425.3 Heterorhabditis indica
TTCTTAGAAAATAACGCATTTCATGTGAACACCACTCACTTTTAACTGTTCCGAAATGATCGCCACTTCGTTAAAATGTGTTGACGATAAAAACAAAAACAAGCAATAAATACAACAGTTAACTAATTGGTGCAACTACCGTTTTTTCCAATAACCTGAAGAATTCGCTAGCACATACTGTTGACTAAATCTTTAGCGACACTATCTATACTTCCCTCTACATTCTCAGCGCTATGGCACTGGCTGATACCACGACAGAGTGGTAGTGACGGTACTTTAGAAGTGCTAACAACGGAAGCAAAGGTAGATATAGCGATCAACTCCCAAGACTTCTCAGAGGCGCTTGTCGTTGAAGATATTGGTAAAGACCGCATAGAAGGAGAGAACTCTTGTACAAAACTCCCCATTGACTACGAGCTTGCCATGGTCGGCTGAATTTTGAATCTAGAAGGTATGCTACAGATCGCAATGTAGAGTTAGGTCCCAAAACGTACCTTTTCCTCAATTTCTTTTTTTTCTTTAATGCAACTATTAACTACATAAGAGTTATAAATCTCTAAGTAGCCGTGCACAGCGTTTAATTAGTCCCAAATCAGCCACTTATCTTTTCCCTTCGGTTACCATTGTTTTTGTTGCTAACACATGTTAACGAATGGGGCAATTATTTTGGAATTTATTGTATTATTATTAGTAGGAGCACTTAAATCAACTAATTCAGGCTTATATGTTGTACTATATTTTACAATTTTTAAATAAAGACTATAAGAAGTAAGAAACGAAAATGTTGTAACTCATAGAAACGCTTAAAAATCTTAATATAAAAATGTTGGAAAATATTCAAAAAATGAAAGACTTTATAGAGCTGTTGTTCTGTATTACACTATAACAAGCCATTAGTAGTGTCTTAAAAGTCACCTCAATGGAGATATTTTCGTACAAGAAATTTGAAGTCGAATTAAACAGGATAGTTGATTGTTCCCAAGCCATTGCTATTATTAATCGAAAATGAGGAATGATAAAAATAAGAATTCGGAAGCTTAGAAACAGCAATTTCTTGTTTGATTCTATGGAAGTTACGGATGATTAAAAACGAGAACGTGACATCACGCAAGTAAGGTGAACGTCAGGGATTTGCTGCGCTTCTCTGCACCCCTATAATTGCTTTACAACAACTACTCATATAGAGAGAGGATACAAACACCTATTATGAGTTATTGTTTACTATTCGCGGAATTTTTCAGCGAATTATAGAACCATACATATAACCTAATCAGATTCCAATTCGGTACCAAAATATATCGTCCAGAATCCAGCGCTACAAAACCTATATAATGTTACGAAAAAAACTTCAAAGAAAAAACGAAAACTGACTTATCTTAATTATTTAGATTGTTTAAATCTGATTGGTTAACACCGTTATAACATAATATGAGTTAAATAATCTTATCCGTCGCCAAAACAAGATTGTATATTAGGAATCGAGTCATCGAGGAAATTCATATATAACTATATGAGTAAACTGGATTTTATAGAACAACCGACGATACGTTAAAAAAAATCAACGCAAACACTAAGCTACTGTCTCATTGATGTTTATACAGCTATGATTTCTAACATGGAAATAAAATTATCAACCAAATTAAATTGCTTTTTTAAGGGGTTACCATAGAAATCCCGTATAGAATGAGAGGAAACTTGGATCGAGGTGGCTGTGGATTCCATTGTTTGGGTAGAAGTGAAGACGGCATTCTAAAAACTGCGTACGGTTAAGTACGATTATTGCTGTCAGTATAAACAAAGAACTGTAGATGAATAATACCGAACCAATAACTATGCATATTGTCTACCTAAAAGTTTCAGAACTTGAGTAGCACTGCAAGGTATTTGGAACACCAAGAAAGTAATCAAAGAGATCCAGCCTTCTACTTATAGGCAATCGTTTTCATGATTAAGAGGATGATGCCGAAGAAATAAATATTAATGTAAATAGATTTGCGGAAAAGAATAATTGAGGAGCAAGCCTAGTATTTTGATAACATGTTTTTATCTCTGTTCTCATCTAAAATGGTGTTAAATTATAATTTGAATAGTGTGATCTTATAAAAATTAATATTTTCGGATTATTTGTTGTAAACATTTGTTATAAAGCCATAATACTCATTTACATATCAATAACAGGTTGTTTCATTATGAACTAAGCAAAACAAAAATTAGTATGTGACGCTATGTTAATTAACTTTGACATAAATTTTTAGGAAATTTTTTTATCTCAAACTATGTGGGGTTCTTGGTAGTTAACAAAAAATGTACTCTTATCTGCTGAGCTATGAATTCTATGTTAGTCCTAGACTGTAATTAACGTATCACATTGGAAAACGTCGAGCAAAACCATTCCATTGTAAGGTATCTCAATTACGCCAAATATCCAAAATCCTGCAAAAAAGTACGTTCTTGAATATTAACTTTGATTTTAAAGATTAGACTCATAAATAAAAATATAAGCAAGGTTAACCATATGACGTATTTGTTCAGAATCTTGCATATATACCTGACCACCTGTGTCCATTCAATATTGACAGCTATATTCAAAATAAAAATGCTAATAAAATATAGGTCGTTGATTACAGTGACTTTTGTTCACAATGGAATGGGTTGGATAAAGGCTTTTATTCCTTATTAATTCATGAAAATGCCAACATTTTCGTAATTTTTATAGGTTCATGTCGTTAAATTCCATGGTTAAACAATTCATATTTGAGAATATGCAAGCTTACAAGACAACAATATTGTCTAAGCCTAGGTTAACTGAACAAAGTAGAATAAAGGAGCATAGAACAATGAATATTTTACATTCCTAACTAATTTTGTGCAAACCACTGCATTTTACTTGTAGAAATTATAAAGGTGCAGAAACCAAACGCTTGATGAATGTTAAATAAAGCCTTCACCCCATGTGTAATAAATCTATTACAACTTTAAGAAGCCAGTGCAACTGCTTAAATGAACTGGGTGCGTCTAATTATAGAGGGATTCATATTCTAGAAAGCATGGGCGGGCAGTTATCGAACCTCGTGGAGCTATGGCAGTGGGGCGAGGAAAGGAGCTGATTTGTGCTGTTAACTATGAAGGGGTGTGGCTTACACGAGTAATTAGAGCTGCCTCTATTAATAGCTTTTCTAAATAAACGATCAGAACAAAAGGGAAGGAGAGAGCGCATATAGGAGAATATGAATGTTCATGTGGAAACCATTCGCATTAAACAATTACGTATATAGAAAACAAAATTCAATTATAGCGTCCTATCTAAAATAATGAAACAGATTATAAGAAAATGGAAATAAGCACTTTTGTTCTTAATATTTATGGGAGTTTATTAACAAATCATCGACAATTTCTTATTAATTATTATTAGCATTTCCAACTGATCGTAATGATATTATGACAACATTTTAGAACGTTTCTGTATTAGTTACTTCTCTTTCTGTCTTAAGCAATACTATTGTACAGAAGCATAAAAAGCATCACGTTCTGGTAATCTTTCTGTCGGTATTGCTATCTACTCCACTGATCTCGTTTCGGTAATGTTTCTTTCGTCAATCTCTTCGTTTTTGTCCTCATGTAGACCTTATTTCACGCATTTCTGAGAGATTTCTATGTCGGCAAATCACAATATCACTACCTGAATTATTTTGAAAGCAACTAATCGTTCAAAGTCAAAAGGCATATTTTCTCACGACTCCTTTTATTCTATAGTTATATGATGAAACGTATAATTAGGTTCTGATCGTAACATCGTTTCTTGCTCATTCTTTTTCTTTACTTCGGATATAAATGTTTAGGGATCAAGGCACTTCTAAGCTTATAATGATCTACCACCGAAGAGATACTAACATCACCCGGTATCAAAGTATATATTTATCCGAAATTATTTGTTTGATATATTACGTATGTTGTAGCACACTTATTAGCTTTTGAAATTTAATAATTGTTGTTTTCAAATATCCCAGCATTCATTTCATCTTTATGTAAGAAGAATGAATACAATATATGAATGGGAAGATTATTTTAGTTTCAATGTGTGCTCCCACTCAATCAACACAAATCTTGTTTATCTACATCTCACCCTCTCCTTTCCTATCAAAATCTCCTTTCTAAGATTCGAAACATGTTTGATTAACAAGCCTCATTAGTTCTTAATATTTATTGTACTATAAGCTTGCTTTTTAGGAGGAAACAACTGTAGTCCTTTTATATATTCTTTGATTTTGTTCCTTCTAAAAATTGTAAGATAACTTCATACTACTCAGACCTCTGTCACTTAACTGGACTCTTTATTTGTATAACGGACTTTCTCTAGAACCGCACTTTTAATTGTTTTCATAACTGCGAAAATTAGCCAAAATCAACTAATCGTTTGTCATTTGAATGACGACTTTGTTCAATACGATCCACTCTGGCTTTACCATCGACAAACCTTACGGTAATAAGAATCCTAAGTGTATAGATTGTATGCTACCTTTCTAAACATCACGACTTTGTATTTTGAAGCATCAACTACATCTTAATCATGCAACAAAGAAATCAAGCTAATTTGTCAATGTTTCAAATAAATTTTGTTTATTGCCATTTGGTTATTATGTCACGTAAAAATTAAATTGCTGTTACTATTTTATAATTATGGTTTTCATTATTTGCTAAATTTATCCATATGGTTTTGGTGAACTAGTTTCAGCGGTAATAATAACAGGTAAATCACGGTAATCTAGCCCTCGAATGAATAATTTACTGCTGACAGTTCATCACAGCTCCGAATATTGTAGGACTTTATTTATTTGTTATCTGATAGTATGTGCACTCATATGTATAAGACAAATCATTAACACTGAATAATTCTAGGGCCAACTAAAGAACATTCAATAATATCTGTTTCCGGCCTGAATATGGGCGTTCCGTTGCATGATTCCGAATAGTCTTTTGCCGATCAACCCTCCCAATTATCCTATTCATAACCACTCAGAGCTCATCACTAGTTGCATACTGTTTATAGGCTAAAGAATCAGTTCCTGTGTAATTCTATCCACCAATATTTTAGAATTCTTGTTTAATATATGTGCTTGTTTTCCTTAGCTTCATAATTTTTCAATAGAATGAAAAGCCCAAAAATGCCATGACATTTAAAATTGAACTGTGAATAAGCGAAGATTCTTCAGGTATTTCCATTAGTCATAACAAATAGGAGTCGTGGTTTTGTTGTCTATTTATTATATTCTGGGAATCAACAGTTGAAAAGTCTTTGATTCACACTACCTCTATAGTTTGGCTTGCTCCCCTAAGCAGGGAGATGTGCGTTAACACATGTGCCAATTAGACTTGTAAACTTCCGTCCATATTGTGAACAACGAGGTTTACTACGTTATCCGGCCTCGCTCACTACTACTCGTAGAGAGATTTACTATAATTCCTTTTTTGTTTCTTCGGACCGCTGTATGCTCTATTTATTACCATTAAATTTGCTTACTAGTTTCAGCTTCCATCTCCTTAACCGTTGTCTCCCTTTCTTATTTCTAGCATACAACCAGGAACTGCTTCTCGTACTACATTACTCATCGAAACTCAATTTCTTCTACTGTATTGTTACCGATCAAGATCGTGCTCTATTGTGGTGCGCACTTAGAAAAAGTGTCCATTTGTTATTAAACGTTTCACTCGAAAAAGGCGAACCTTTTGTTACAGACCTACTTCTTACATCTTCCAAATCTCTATTTCTACTCTCCCAACGTATTTCTCTCGTGGCGAAGCTTACAAATCTTAAACCTGACCTAGTCAGGAACTGCTTAATTTTGAATATAATTTATCTTAGTCTTTCATTTTAAAGAAGCAGTGTATTAAGAGCATCACTGATACTTTTAGTTAAGTATCCACATAATACTGTTTTAAAAATTTTGTTTAAAAACTTATTCAATGACGAGCCTTTGGAATATCATGGTGAAACATCGAAGTGAAATGGAAATCCGGATACGCCTTTCAAGTAAACAAACATTTTCAGGATATATTTGTTTTCGAACACTTGCTATGTTCTTTAGATTTAATAAATGTACTTGAGCGACGTAATAGCCACCATCTGGAAAAGTACAGATATTTTAAAAGAGAACTAAATGGTAATAGTGGAACCGAAATAACAAATCCAGACCTCATATGAGCAGTGAACCCTATTTATTTATTAATTACTACTTACAATATTCCGTATTGCTTAGATATGACACCAATGCATCTAAGATGTATAAAGCATGGAGAACATGAACTTTCAACCCCATTTGTGGTCTTGCCAAGAGTGACCCTTGAACCATTATGCAATATGCATGCTCCGCGCACCTCCCACAAGTGCTTCTCAAACATTTCTTCGTTGACCGCCAATGTAATTGTCGCCTGAAGTGAGACTCAGCTCACTTTCTAATATTCTTTTATCTCTTTTATCTATATCAACTTACTTCCCTTTCTACTTTGCATATATTTTATTTTGTAGTGTTTCTCATTTCTGAATTTCTACCTAACTAAAAGATTAGTCATGTTGTAGTCAGTAGCTATTTAGCTATATATTTACTTTAAATATAAAGTGTAATCGAATTAGTAAATTATTATTTTCGTATTTTCTTCACGATATACCAGAGGAGAAAAAATCCGTGGCGCCGACATAATCCGCGTACGGCAGATCACAGTTTTTTGATAAGATCGTACCTATACAACATCACCTAATGTCTAACTCTGCTGTCTAAGATTAAATATCCTTTGTTTGGACTGTATTTCGGGAAGAATTACTACGTAAATGCTAGACTTTCTTCTGTTAACCTTGAATAATATTGAGTATTTACTTTACTTGGTTATCCTGACAGATGAGAGTTATGAGAACTGAAGGTCACGAACCACAGCTACGCAATAAACACTTGGACATACTAAGATCATGTACTCTAAGATAAGATCTAATTGAAATACACCATAACTCAGTAGTTTATTAGTAGAAAAGAGATTTCTTAGATTTTTGATATTCAATATATTACAGCTACTATTGAATTGTCGATGCATAATTAGAACTTCTTATCCCCACATTATTCTCTTTTCCTCCTAGCATGTGTTTACGGTCTCACGATCTGTGATAGGCGTAGTTCAGTAAGTGCTTAATTGACAGGTTATGTAAATTTGCGGCCTCTCGGAAGTGAGAGTTAGCGATTCAAGGCCAGAGACAAAGAGGGTTATGAATTTAATTCATCAAAATTTATGTTGCATCATTCATTTATTAAATCTTTCCGGTTTTTTAAACTTTCAAAATTACTATTTTGTTGTAAAGTATACTTGAGTAATTATAACACAAAAATTATGCAATTTTAGATGCAATTATTATTTTGCATTTTAATATTATCCGCAACAATAGCGAAAATTATTGACGAACTACCACACTGCTCGAGAAGCATGGTTATGGAAGGAGAGGTGAGAGAGCAAAACTTCAAAGTAAAAAGCTTACATTTCAGTTAAAATGCTTAACTATTAAGGTTCGAGAATATGATGAAATGAGTAGGCCGAAAATTTATAGTGCTGTACATCTTTCTATGGCATTGCACGAAACGGCTTGTATAAATTTAAAGGTGAAGCTTTAGAGGACATCCTTCTTGTTTAATTAACTCCTGAGTTCAAATAAAAGAACTGGAATATTTGCATTATTTTTATTATTTTAGCATCCAAAAGCTTCTCTATTCTGAGTAAAATAAATTTTAGGTTAATGACACAGAATCATCTATACTCTATACGCTAGAATTTTTGAGACTAGAACAACATCATCCTGTATCAGGTAGGATTTTAATAGGTTATGAGTGAGTGATGTGATGATAATCATCTTTAAAGTGGCATTCTAGGTCTTTTAAAAAAATAATTTCTATTGAGGAAAATATCAGTTTTCAATTCCCCGTATAACGTCGTCCTGTATCTGTGACTGTGCGGGAGGCGACTCACCATGTAAAATTGAGGAATATAACTATAAGTAGGTATCTCACATATTTTCATTGAAAACAGTGGAGACAAATTTGCCATATATTTAAACTAGATATCGATTTTAGTAGAAAACAATTCTGTTCTGAAGCTTTGAAAATATAGGTACTTAATATAGGATAATTACTACAGGAACTGCTCTTCTGGAACCCTTTGTTACCGTACTTATCATCCTATTCAATCAAACGTTGGCTGCATTGGAGATCAAAAAAGTGAGGCATGTTGCCAATTGCGCATAGAGCCCTATAAGGAATGGACGTTTACTGCTCTACGTATCAACCAACCCGACACGGTCCTTATATTCAGGTATATTAAATCTTCCTCCTTCATTCAAAAAATGAAAAAAAATCGTAATATCTAAGTAATTTATAAGTTCATCAGTCATTTTATATTAAATTAAGCAGATATTTTAAACGATAATTTCTACAATTTAAGGTATAGTATTTTTGATCGATGGAATAAAAAATGGAGGGAAGCTTCTGAAGAAATTATCGAGGTACCTTTGAATAAGGGAATTGCAAAATTTGATTTCAACAATAAGCATAAAATTGAAATGGTAGTCTCTGGAAGCCGACCATACAGAGAAGTTGAACCAGGGATGTATTTTATTCGAGATGGTAAGTCATACAATATGCATAAAATAAAATTGGCAAATAAAATTATACCACCTCAATTTATTTTTTAGGAACTCATGAGCTACGTGGGTTTATACCAATTAACGATATAAGTGAAACGAGTTTAGAGAAATTAGGTTGGATGAGATACTCTGAGGGTAAATGGGATATCAGAAATGGACTCGTAAAAATCAAACAAGCACATGTAAGTCTGAGCAATCCATTTTCTTTTAGTTGAAGATTAAATTTTTTGTTAGCATTTCGAGATCTATTTCAGCATATAAATGTTGCGAACTGTAAACAACAAAGCTACACTTCAACAATAAATGGGGAACAGATGGTGCTCGTCTCCGGTGATGATGTCGAAGAAAACTTTGATCTAGGTTTGTACACTTTTCGCCATGTGATGACCAGGAAGAAGAAGAAGAAATAATGCAATAAATCTAATCATTTGAACCATCTAAATTGACGCAATCTTAGGTAGAGCGCTGACTTCTGACCCCTGGATCGAAACGGCGACGTATCAAGGAAGAGTTGTACGAATAGAACATGCTGAAGGCTCTAATATAGCTGTAAGTATAACTTATTTATATCCCGTTTGCATAATGAGATATGCGAAGATCTAATGCAAATTCTACAAAAACATGCAGTATATTCAGCAATACACATTAGTGGAAATTATCAAATATAGAGTACCACTCAAACATCGGAGGATTTCTTGGACAACTGAAAATACGCTAATTTTTCATTGCTTTCAAAATAACTATTACGTCTAATTTGAGAAACACTTTTTAGGTCCATATGACAAGCGAGACTCGACCACATATGCTAAAGCATTTATCTCAGTTGGACTCCTTCAGTGGAATGATACAAGTCGATAGAGATAGCAACAGATATCTAAACATATCATTTATTGTACGTATTTACAGAGCAAGAGGAGAGAAATAAAACGACAAATATCTAAATATTCATATTATCATAAATTATTTCAGGGAACAAAGGGCACACTAATAGGAAGGATTTTTTCATCCGAAGCTAAAGAAGAGACAGAGATGGCATTTTCTGTTCAAGGTATAGCTACAAAATTTTTTCAATTTTTAGAAATTTTCAGTTTATCTGTGTTCAGGGCCAATTTTACTATGACCTACAACTTACTAATGAAATAGCTATTTGCAGTTGAAGGATCAAGTACACGAGATTACCGATCTATTATATCAGTCCCTTCATCAATAAATAGTAGTAGATACGTCTGCTTTCATCCATCGGGTGACATCGAAGGCGAGCAGTGCATATGGTTTGGGTGGGAAGACAATATTTTACCAATTCATTAATTTATATAAAAGGCTTATTTAAGAAGTATTTTAGTTACGAGGCTCAAAGACTACACTCCTATCGGGTTGCTCATAGGTGGCAGACAGGAAAAGGAGACTGTGCAGGGCAAGTAGTAATGAGAGGGAGGGGAAGACTTGAAAGCAGAGAAGAAATTGCCAAAAGATGGGCTGGATAGTGGAACTTCTTTGAATCATTTAATTAGATGCTGAAACTACTTGAAGCATGGTGCAAGACATGGATTTTGGATAATTTTTTCAGATGTAATGAACGTGGCTTTGAAAACTTCATAACTTCTTTGGACCCTCGGTCATGGTTCAGCGGTTTGAACTCTACAACTGAAATTATGACTATGGCAGTAGAAATAGTTATAGTTGGTATATTAGCCTTATTTTTAGTACTTCTTTGTACAAAGTGTTTCATTCCACTAGCCAAATGTTCAATTTCTATAGCAAAGCCGTTAAAGAAATAGCACTCTCTCTTTTACTAGCTGAAAATCCTCAAATCAAATTGCTCACTAACAATATAATTTGTAAATGTTAGTTTTTTTAAGAGATTTTATTCTTGTTTTCTGTTCTCTTCCAGTAATTGTGTGTCTGCCACCGACCATTTTTCTTTCTTTGTTTGACTTGCCTTACCTGCTCTTAATACTGGTACCAATTAGACTACGTTATGTCCCCTTCGAAGACCGTTGAACTCATGATATTCTATCTGCGCTGCGGCTGAGGTAGCAAGGTTTTAGTTCTATTCCAATTGCCTCACCTGTTTTTGCTCATTGTATTTAAACATTATTTTGTAATATAGGTGCTTGTTATTTCGCAGATTCCTTTGTTTGGAAGGGTCCTATTAATTTTAGTTAGCTGCTATATATTGTACACAAATTCTCTTTAAAGTTAATTATCAGGAAAATTATTGTCAAATTGTGATATTTATATACGTCATTGTCGTTTTCAAGCGCAAATAACTTAATCAAACCATCCGGTTGCCTTACAGTTGATTTCAAATTAATATATATTTCTTTTATCTATTTATGTAGAAAGCTAAATGCAAATGATTTGTGTATTTTTCACAAGATTAGTCAGGAAAAGTAAACTACTGAATACAAAAGTATCAAGTAGGTGAAAATAACTAGAAGTGAAGGACAATGGAAAATATTTTGTATGAGAATAAGACATTTGGAAGTAGTTTGACATTTAACATTATCACTAGTAATTAATGTTAATACATAACGATGCTTTTTAAGTGCTCATTAAGATGTTCAGAAATTGTTCACACCAAATAGGTGATTTCCAAGAGCATTTCTATCGGTTGAATAAAACAGTTCGTGGAAGTACTGAGACCAGATCTCAGAGGTAATTGTAGGAGTGAAATTGCCCTTCTTGTCCTATAAAATATTTGTATCTTAAGTAGATGAAAGACATAGTGTAATATTCTATTTAAAAGAAAATATATAATAAAGAAAGAAATCTATGATACGTAAATAACATAAGGAAACAAAGATGTAAAAGTAAACTAACTAACCACAGAAAATTTACGGAATGCTTCACTGCAGTCTACAGAATTGAATCCGTAAGTATTCATTCCATCTGAATATTCACTGAGATCCATCACACCATCGTCTAAACATAATAAATGCCAACATTAAGAATTCTCATAGATCAAACGTATTATAAAGATAGAACAAACGTGACACGTCGAATAATTTGAACATAAAGTTGTTATAATCTTTAAACCACTTAGGCTCCTTTTTTGGGTCAGTTTTCTTTAGCAAACCAACCCATTCTTCGATTGTTATCAGTTGATCCTATAAAGTAAATAATGACTTTTCCATTTATATTTAAATCCAAATAGGTTTGTTCCATGACTAGATAAACTAGTACATTCCCCTTTAAACTGAGACAATACCATATTATACCACTTTCCTTTCTTGCGTATTTTTCCATTTCTTTCACACTTTCTTGAGAAATTCAAAAAGAGGAGTCAAGAAAGAAATAGCTTTCCTTAGGTGCTTCCGTCTTAAAAACAGATGTCAGGTACAGGCGGACTCTGAAGCAACGCAGTGATGAACCAGATCGTCCCACTTATAGTCAAACTACTCAGTGGAAGAACGACTGCTGCTTCCGACTGCATTCCTTCACAGGCAAGTGCATTAGTGCTTATGAACATTTATCCCTTTAACAAAGCCAAATTTAATAAACTTTATAATGAATTTTTTAAAAAATTACTGTATATACTGATATCAGAAACAATATACCATCATGTGGATTCTAAGCTGAACGATTTAACAATGACTGCGCTACAGTATGGGGCTTGTTCTTTCAAAAGAATACAATTTATTTAAAACATCTAAAACACTTACAGCTTCGAAACTTACTAGTAACTCTGGTCATGGAATGTACAGCATTTAAAAAATAAACGTTTTAAATTTTACTTTATCGTTGTCGGCTAGTTTACAAAGTTCTTCCCACAGTGCTGCCAACGATTTTTTGGCGAACTCTGTCTGCACTGAATCAGCTCCATATATGTCTCGAACTTTCTTTAAAATGTTATATAAGTCCAGAAATGAATATCCTAGGAATTATAAAATATACTGCCAAAGTTTGTGCTCCTAACCTTTACAACCATATAGAAGTCCCCCCAGTCGACTTGATGGGAAGCATTTCGATCTACATGTATCCATAATTTTTTGGGTAGCAACAAAAATATATTAGAGAAGTATTATTAAGAAACAATAATAGTCTATTCTCACCAAAAAAAATGGAAAAAATCCGCTCCCACTTTCTGATTAAAAATGGATCCACATCTGGATGTTTTTTGATAAGATCCTCTATGGTTAAATTTTTCGTTACCTAAAATATTTATCAATTTCACCTATTCCCTACGCTTAGTCTCATGTTTAACAAATCACGAAACCTCTTTTTTATCCCTTTCTCATTATATTGTGGCTAAGACTTCACCTAAATTAGTTTTAACCAGAATATTTATTCAAATAGGGTAAAAAACTCACGACCATTATCGTAAGAGCTGCAGATGAGTGATTGGATAGAAGGGTCCAATTGAAGCCTCATCTCATTAAGGTTCCGCCTCTTCTAAGCATCATCATCACAT
Organism: Heterorhabditis indica; assembly: GCA_020740425.3. Lineage (NCBI taxonomy): Eukaryota > Metazoa > Nematoda > Chromadorea > Rhabditida > Heterorhabditidae > Heterorhabditis > Heterorhabditis indica. The sequence continues at coordinate 79,805 of JAJAVP010000059.1, forward strand.
GAGTAAAAACAAAATGTGACTGACGAATAATAAACAAGCTATTTCTGGATAATTCTTAAAGGAGAAGAGGATGAAATTACATAGGTTCTCCTATTTTCAGGTTTTATTGATGTTGAGATGAGAAGTAAAATGTGCATATAAAGGCAGAAATCCCGATAATGTTTAAAAAATATTAAATAACATTTCTTTCTAATTAAGTAGCTGCCAAGATAATTCAAAATACCAAGAAATATATCCACTGCTGTAAAAATATTATATTAATATACATTTGTAATGTGTAATAATCTTAGCTAATAGCATGAAATATAGGCAAAATGGTCTGCGCAATAAAAATGTTTCCCTTATTTCCACAGAAATAATAAGTATCCTATTCTACTTATTTTACAACTTATGAATAGATTTAGTTACTACATAGTTCATTGGATGCAGTAGATTAGTTAACTTTCTGCTATGGACAGATGTGTCATAACCATCCCTGAATACCACTTTACTAAAAAAACAAATACCATACGTAGAGTGGTAAGCAGAGTATGTGTGAAATGAATATAGCGAAGAAGTCTATATAAGTATATAGTCTTTTTTTTTATGTAAGACGATTAATACAGTATTGTGCAGTTGAGATTTATTATCGAGTAAAAATCAAGTAAACAAATGCAACAACAGTTGTGAACGTAGTCTATTTATTTCATATTCAATTTTTCCCTCGCAAGACTTACACGTGTGCATGCTCTAAAGAATAAGATGCAGGAAAGACTGATTTAGAAATCTGCCCTTTAACGGTTACTCCAGACGCCCCTACAGTGGATCTCTTCGACCTAGGAAATGGTGCTTTGGTGAAACAAAGAGCTCTAACCAAATAAACGTCTTTACTGCCATTGCTTATGCTAATTACAGTTGCGTACAAAATCAGTTTGGTTTACAAAAGAATATTAAAAAATAGATTAAGATTCGACATAAGGAAGTCATTTGCTGAGATGAGGTGGTAGAAAATCTATTATATATATATAGTTTTTAGCAGAATTTTTTATTTTTACTAATACCCTGCTTAATAGAGCATACAAATTTTGAGAAAACAGTGATCTACAGCACAGACAAGACAATAAGAATGCTATTGAAGTATTTCCAGTGGCATAACATATCAGTGCCCTATAATGCTTATTTCAAAGTTGTTGGATATTCACTCCTACAAGGGTCCTAGTTTTTTATGATGAAGAAACTGCACCGATGGCAACTGCTGCAACATTGTGTTTCGTTATGGCCGAAACCAGCACTTTTATGTTGTGTTACTGACTTTCTAGCTCATCTCCATGATTTCGGAACCTGTTTTGTGTGATTTTCTTTGCGTGTTAGTGTCATAGATCTTACCTGATTATTTTGATAATGTTTCATGTTTCAATGTTTTATAAGTCGTAAATTTAACTATTTTATTTGTTTCTTGCATAAATAAATATATATATATATATGCTTAAACCAAGGGAACGTATAACCACAAATGACTTCTACATCAACTTTCCTAATTTACTCTCTGTTTACCATAACAGAAATAACAAGTCATAAGCAATTATCTGATAAGATATGTTCATTCAACTCTTCCTCCATTTTCTGCAGTGATATCAGAAAGGAAGGTTTGGCTATTATTCAAAAATCCTATTTTTATGGACAAATTATGCATATTCAGATATATTGAACTTTCTAATTTTATGTTATAACCACTATTAAATTTTTAGGCCTTGATGTTCGGCGTGTACCTCGGACTGTTCGTACTAATATCACTCGACTTATTCGAGATAATAAAGAGGTTTTGAGAGTCATTAGGGAAAAAGAAGATGATCCGGTATGTAAGTAGTCGAAATTCCGGAAAATATTCATGATTTCTATTTGCTCTAGATTTTTAGAGAAAACTATGGTTTGAAAACATTAATTTTACCAAATGAAAAGCGTATATTTTAGTCGTGTGGGTCACTAAAAGCTGAGTACGACCAAGTGTGCTTCACTCCTCCTCCACCTCAAGCATTGGCTGAAACTAAGGCTTTCTGTGATGCTTTTGTAGAAACTTGTTCTAACACTCTGAAAACGAACTTGTTCACAAATTTAAGGTAAGAATAAATACAGTAGGATTTACAATTGAATAGTTACAAATATACTTATAGCGAAATTCAAGTCGATTACACTGTTTACTGTAAGAGAGAGAAGGAACGGTTTCTCTTTGTTTGCCCAAAGCCACTTCGGTTTAATACTTACGCTGAACAGGTATATAATATTGCTTCGAAAATGTATCATAAAACTTTAAAATGTCATTTTATACTTTTTCATATTTGATTAATTTTGCAAATATCAGTATTTCAGGCTGTTGGCTTTTGTATCCGTTATAAAGATAGATGTCCTAATGTAAAGCTACCTAATGAGCCTATTCCTTATAAGGATAAGGTTAACTAGTGTTTCACACAAGTTTTTATGAAGACACTGTCATTATCACTTAGAAAAACGATATCACTCTAAATAATTTCTGATTTCTGATCAATGCTCTACTGAAACAATTTTAAGACATGGAGATGGCTGGTTTTGAGTAAGTGATGTTTTCTCACTGGTATCTTTATGTTCCAGAATGATGACCATATATACACAAGAGAGATAGAGACTCAATGTAGCAAGGTCTATCGGACAATGAGAAGCTACTGTAAATACCCGGACCTCCTGAAGCTGCCGAAGTACGCATTACCATGTGCAATATACAAGCAGAACTGTATAGACGTATTCACCAGAGTTATTTATGGATGATTCTTTTATCAGAAATAAATGATTAAATATAAGGAAAATATATGATAAATAAATATGCTTAGGGAAAGATGACATTCTGAAATCACCAAAATGAACTTTTGCACAGCTATAATAAGATTTCTATAAAATCCTTTATCGTTTCTTATCTTCTTCGTTTACCTATTCTATGGAATAATTCATTAACTATTAAAATTAATGTTTACTTAACTCTGTAATTTATGTAAAGTTACTTTTCTATATGTTCTATATTAATCATACTTGTACTAATTTTACTCTAACTCCACGATCTCTTGTAAGGGTAATTTTAAAATATTTAAGGACAATTGTTCTAATGACTCTTTGATTCCTGTCGTAGATATGGCTCCCGTCTGAGGCCATATGCATAAATATCCTTTTCAGGAGGTTTAACCTCTTGGGAGCTATTACCTCTATCGCTGAATATTGCCTAGTGATGGAAAATTAACCTATCCTCAATCCACTTGTTGTGACCGGGTCACATTTCCCCAGGGTTTTGGCGATACAGCGTTCAGCCTCATTTAGAATATGCTAAAACAATATAATTTTCGAAATTTTAAAAATATACTAACGAAAACTAACTAGAGATTTGGTAGTGAATCCATCTGTCATTCTTACTTGAAAATTTTTACAGAGAGTTAAAACAAGAAAATAAGAAGTCAAAGCAGAAATGTGAATTTTAAAATATATTCTATCTGTGTAGATATTATTTTATATTTATTTTCCGACTACTATAATCACTTGAATATTATACTTGGCTTTATAAATTAATAACATGGTTGATTCAATCATTTCCTAGTGAGAAACCATAATTTACTATTGCTCTGCTAGGTAAATTTGGGTATTATTTGCATAACTGAAACGTTTAGCGGAAGACCGATATTATACGACTTTTCGGAGTGATAAACAGAGATTGGGACATGTCGAAACGGCGGGAGACATTTCAAGGCAATGGATGATAAACCATCCAACGAACGATGAATCAACAGATTTCACTTGGATGCACTATAGATACATGCTGATGTAGAACACAACTGGGGCCCTACCGTTATTCGCATAGTTTTTAAGCACAAACTTAGAATATAAATATTGCAAAGTAGATACAATATGTTATGTATACCTGGACCTTCTCATCTAAGCGTAAATCGTCCAACTCTAATTTCGATTTTATTATTACAACATGAAAATGGGAATGTGAGACACATACGACTCATTAAAGCGATTATTTTATAAAATTTTCAGTTAGAAGTTTTAGATGAACAGTAAAATGTTCCAGACATTTCATCTTCATGATTGTTTGTGCGTTGACTTGCGATTGAATGACAGGTATGATTAATTCGAATCATGCCAATATTGGAGGGAGTATGTTACATATTAACTATAAGAATGTTGTAAAACAAAATGTTCTCCTGTAATCAGTTTATCGCTTTTCCCCTTCTATTCATATCGCGTTCCTTTGTGTTTCTGCTTCTTATTCTTCATTTTATTCAAGCCTCTTTTTTGCACTTTGTGAAGGTCATACCTGAAACGTTCTCAATTTCATGATCACAACCTAATTGATAATCGGTCACCACAATCAATCCTTTGTCTCTCTTTGCTTTGAAACACATGTATTCACCACGAGTATCCCACTGCGTTTAACTGATGAAGGATAGAAAAACTAAAGGGTGGCCTTCATATGTCTAACATATTTTTTAATGCTTATCAGATTACAATGGTGCTTTATTTGGTAGAAATTTTGGAAACAACTCGAATAATGACTCCAATCCCACCAACATGGCTATCGCAGTGTATAAGAAGAAGCTTTCTAAACGACTGTCATCTCATCTCACGCACCAATCGTGAATAAACTGAATCAGGTTTAGAAATCATATAATGGACCATATAAAGAGTCACATAATGTTTTTGTAGTTAATTGGAAAGAATTCATAGTTAAATATCCATAAGCAGTTAATTTCAAATACTACATTATGCTTATTTCTGGAAATGTTTCACTCTACAAATTCCTTTTTCTACAATCGCATACTTGACTGTCAAGATGAATTAGGCGAAAAAAACGCACATCTTCTGCGACTCTTGTGATAAATAGACTACTAGATTAATGGATAAGGGAGATGATAGCCCAAGGCCACTTACAACTGTGATTTCTTGCATTTGCACCCTTATTTATTGAAGCCACCTAAGCCTATCAGACTTAACTATGAACTGACTGGGTCAAGTGAAACCATAGATTTTGGCGGTCTTTCTATATAAAATGCGTACTACCCGTCGTCAACCAATTAGCTCCTCTTCCTAATTCAAAGTCTCTCCTAGAATTTACGGCCACGTAAACTATAGATGAAGGAGCGTTCGCTGCAAAGTTAAAGGGAAATTTCGCTATATTCAAAATGAATGGGGACGTTGAGGCGATTAACAGATAATCTCACAATTGATAACACATCAATCAAGTCTCGAAATGCGTATCAGCTATCCACTGAGACAAAGGTGAAAGGATTCGGAATGCTGGAACTGAAATAAAATTATGCCATTTTCAGATCTGTGCCATTCATATATCCTTGGTTACTGTTTTTAGCTATTATCTGGAGCAAATTTTATATGTGATGGTCTATGCTGCTTCGTGGACCGAGTGTTATTTGTAAATTAGATTCGTATAATTTATCCTATTTTATGAAAGCTGTGAAATCTCAAATTTCAGAGTATTATTTGACAAACTTAAGAAATGTTCTGTGCTAGACGTATTAAGTTTAAAGTTTATAAAATTTTAGCGATTAATTAAGAACTATTAGTCACTAAAATGCCAGTCTTCAGTCTCGATTGATCATGAATCTAGTCTATTTCACAGACTGCTGACAGCTGAACCAAGAGATTGTAATCTGTCGCCGCGCCTCCACTTCATCATAGCCTCTGACCTATATTCTGCATTTATTTTGTTACTGAGAGAAGGTTCTGACAAAATCAGGAAAAATCATATATTGATCAGTAAAAAACAAACAATTTAAATCCACATTTTTTTCTTTAAACTAATCAAACTCTTAAAGTACATTATAATCTTCTAATTTAACTTCATATTCATATGCCATTAAATTTATATAGTTTTTTCTTTACATTCTATCCTTTAGTGTAATACTTAGAGAAACACTTTAAAACAGTAAACCTTTTTCTCAAGAATTTTTCATGCGCAGGATGCCAAGCAGTTTGATAAGCGTCTAGCGGTAGTATTTTGAAAAGCCAATAATTATCTCTTTAGTTCATTCTTCCAAGATGCCGTCTTCGGTTGACGAAATTGGTCTGACTTCTACGCGAAAGGTCGGTGAGGAAGACGGACATTGATTGCCATACGATTTGTTAGAAGTTCATTTGTTCTTGTTGCATTACATAACTTTCAGTATATTTAACTTTTTTCAAATTACTAAAAATCCACAAACAATTCTCAGAAACTCAAACTCAATGGTACCAAAGTCTTAAATATACATTAATCAATGGAAACAATAGATTTAGAAATATAATGCCTTAGTATAGCACATCCAATAGATATAATATTTTCAAAAACTCAAAAAATAATTGAATATGAAACCTTTGAGTGGAAACTGGTTGGCTGTCAGTGATTGATGTCTTTTGCGCGCAATTGATGCATATTGATAGGACGTGTGATAACCTGAGATTCACTACTGCATATGGTGGATTCACATATTTGTGGCAGAAGTAGCCAATCAAAAAGTATCGCATCAATAACGGGCTTAAACTATACCTAACAGATAGATGTACATCTTGCGATCATTAGTTAGTGGTTGCTCTTCTTTCTCTGCTTTTCTTTTCTCTTTTCTCCATACCTCTCTCTCTTTCCCTGTGAATTCTTTCTCATTCTGACCATCCCCGTACTTCCACCGCCCCGCCTCTTATCGGTAATTGAGATCTACTATCGCGGTTAACTGCGCGAATTTTGTCGTAACCGATGAAATTAATTAGTTTCTCACTTTGTACAGTAGAATTTTTCTGTCTTATAGTTAAAGGCTTATTCTATTCTGAACTTTTGGCTTTTTTCTACTTATAAGTCTTTTTCTTTATAACTTTTGGTGCTTTTAAATTTTAAAATTCTTATTTCTGCTATCTATATCACTTTCTAACTCATTACCTTAGATCTTCCAGTATACAATACTTTATTAATATAATTCATTATTTCTATACCACAAAATTAGAAAAAAACAGTTTGTTTGCCTTTTAACAAATAATTTTGCTTAGTGCTTTGCGATTATCATACTGGTGCATGGAGAGTTTACTTCCTGTTCCGTTCAGTACTTCTATCGTATAAGCGCACCAAATTAATAACTTTTTAGTAATTAACAGAACTTTTCTTCATATAGAACTGTTCCTAATGTATCTTATGATTACTGTACTTTTCGCTAATATTTTAGACTATCGAAGCCATGGGTCGCTTATTATAACTTAGCTCTATTATTTTTTGAGAACCATTTTAAATATTTAAGTATTACAAATGACATAAAAACTACTGAAACTATAAACCCTTAATCTAAAAATTCTTTTCACTTTTTTCCGGATGATTAAATGTTTATCTAAGCTGACAACGTATCGATGACCGCACTTGTCCGGTTTGCTTCCATCTTTCAACTAGATGTCACTTCCAAGTAGTTAAAATCGTTGTTATATGCATAAGAAATTCCCTTTGTAATCTAAATATGGAGACCTCTGCACTGATATCTTATGGATCTAAGCTCTAAATTTCGGAGAGACATAGTCCAAAGAGCTTTCTTTGTGGAAGATCCACTTACAATGAAACGTTTAAATCGTTGTTGTTTCAATAGGATCAAACGGAGCATTGTCTTATTCATCGTATCCATATCGCCAAACATTCTCTCGAAAGCTCGAACAGCGCTCGATTTGCGCGACCGAAAACAGTAGGCAAACATGGGATGCCATTGTGCAAGACTGTTTATTGAGGTGTAAAGAAGATTGGTGGTGCCTGTTCATAATCTTAAATTCTTCCTAAGAACTTCAGTTTTCGTTTTTTCCTGTTTTGTTATAATTATTTAAAGTGGATAATTAACAATGAGAGTGAGGTGTTTCAAGTCAAATTCATTAAAGTTATACATTATGTATAGATTTCTGACAATCACTACAATGTTTTCTTTAAGAACATGAAGTCCAATGTGCCTCTAACTTGATAACTACCACCTTAACGATGTCATCGCATGAGTGAGACAACAAGTTCCGTCTTGTAATCAATTCATCATTGTTTTTGCTTATATGATCAATTCGGTACTCGGTCCGCTCACTAATTCGTCGTTTATACGCTTTTTATGGTTTCCACCGTGTTCCTGCTGGGGAAATGTTACCGCGTGCAGTCTTACATACTGCGCCTCATGTAAAACGCACCTCTTTACTCTCTAATTATTAAGCTTTCATTCAAGTGTCCAAAGAAATGTTGATTCTGCATTTCGTTTGCGTTCATATGAGTATAGTTGTTTCCCTTCTAATGTCTACCGAACCAGTTAATCGTAATACGACAGTAGGCTTCCGCTAAATTTCATTCCTCCATTGACTTGAACGAGAAGGATGCGGGAAAAAAAGTGTTCGATGCGCAATAACTACTATCAGAAGTCATATTGATACAGCTGAGGTGTCAACTAGAGCAATCAACTGGTTCTCCTACTACATATTACTATGCATTTCCTCAAAAGTATTTGGTTTTCTCTTCGTTGCTGTTATTACAATAAACTGCTAGTTCGTTTTATCTTCTTTCTTTAACCGTAGTAATGTATTTCTCTCTCTGTCTCTCTTCCCACTCTTTTTTTGATAATATTCTCGTTTCCTATTTTCACGTGCTTTACCGTCCGTACACTTTCCCTCCTTATAGCACATAATCCCCTCCACTACCGCTTTCCCATTCAATAGGTCCGTTTGTATTCCGTGTGAATTACTATTATACTTGTTTCATACCTTCTGTCACCCGTTCTCTCCAAACAAATGGTCATTTCGAATTGCAAATCGAGTTGAATATTCATATTTGAATTCGATTAGAATCACATAAGTGCTCACTTATGTTACTGGGCAATGTTTATAATCTCTAGATTTATTTTTCATTATATATAAATGATTAAATAAATGAATACAAATAAATAAATATAATTTAGAAATCTAATAGACTTGTATTATTATTAATATTTATAATGTACTAACTACTTCACTTCTTAGACCAACTATTCATTCGGTAAAAGAATATTTTATTCAAACTGAAGGAAAAATGTAAAATGCAATTAGATTAAGCAAGTAATAAATTACTCCGGGTATTTCTCATAATAACTGTTTGATTATGACCTATCTGTCAACTACCGTATCTATTCACGGCCAAGTTCGCAGCGACGTGACACCCGTCTTATAACATCGCATAATCTGTCAAGATATCACTAATCATTCTAAGGAGTGTTTCTTCGACTGGTTTTTCAGATCGCACTTTCATTGTCTCATTGGCTTCTAGGTGTCAATAATTTAGATCAAAGACGCTAATTCATATTCTTCTCTTTTCATGGCAAGGATTCCAACCGCATTAACAATTTATCCTATGAAGCGAGTTTTTTGAACTCATCTTGCATTAAACTCTTTCGAGTGTCAATCAAAGTCAAATGAGTTGAGTATGAAACCTTGATTCGAATAATCTTATCAGGAAACGAACGCTCCCCGACCGAAGGGCGCGAATTACCTTGAAGATCTACCGTCCATCCGCGCCGATTTAAAACACTTATCTTATTATTGCCAACTATAATAGTAAACATAATACGATACCTAACTAAAATAATTCCTTTATACTATGTATTTTCTATTTACCATAAGTATTTTATTCTTAAAACTAATATAATATTTTATGAGAATATGTTCAAATATAGCTTGGTGCATTTTTGCATGCTTATCAGTTACAACAACTTATTTTACTTTCTCGGCAATTTAATAAAACAACAGCAATTTGTCTTATCGAACCAGTTTCTGGTGAGCTCAGGTAAGCGAGATGGAGCAAAAAGACGGCAACACGGAATATCGCAACCACTTGGCTGATAACCCGCGATTTGCCATCAAACTCGAGAGCTTGGTACTCGAGCTATTTCATAGCTTCACTAACAATTTTTGTTTATTTTCAGTGGTTGCTTTAACAATTTATCCAGTCTATGTTATAAAATCTAATTATTTCACTTCTTGTCGACCACTTTTACCTAAAATACCGATATCGCCGTAAGTCATGAGTGCTAAGGAAGTGATCAAGATACGATCTGCATAGCGCACACGCGCACGGTCAGTGGGTGATTATTTCGCCTGGCTGGGTCTCGCCACGAGTATATTGATATATAGATAATATCGCAAACTGTGTAAACGATACCTCATTTCCTACCGTAATAAGCGCTGAGGTACTACATTATATGCTTTAGTGATTAACTTATTATGCTTTCAATTATTAACCATTAAATTTTTCTAATAAATATTCGTTTGATTTGGCTCATGGTTAGATCTGTTAAGTTTGCATTTTTACATCAAACAATAGTATGCTTTGTCTCTTGTTTTATAAACTACTATTGGATTAGGACCGATTCGTATTATGACTACAGTAGTTTTTGCGTAATAAAATGTGTCATTCTGCCCTATAAGTGGGCTTGATTGGTCACCAGTTAATTCATGGAATGTGATACTTTGCTAGAAATGGATAGTCTTGTTTAACAGGTCTTACTTATGGGTCCCGTGATATGTATGATAACTCTTCAAATTTGAATGACAAATATTACTAGGGGGTAAACCAATGGATTCGTCATCCTCAGTAAATATTTTTTCTCTATAAGAAAGTCTGTATAAGAAACATACTTAAGAGAAGTTTGTACCACTATGTATCACTACAAACTGATCTCCAAACGCTTTCGTAACTTTTCTCGGACCGGTCATTTTCACTGTTCCTGACTAATCGTGATATCAAGTTTCGAACACGTTCCAGAGTGATTTCGTTATTTACTGTATTCGCCACTTTTGTGATTCTAGTCTTTAATTCATTACTACAGGTACTTTTAGTCATCTTAAAGTGTTGATCAGTTTTCGTCAAATTTTTACTAGAAGTTGTCTCAATTCTGCTTTAATTTTGGTAATTTGGTTTTCTGTGATGCTTAGAATGATTTTAACCTCTCATTTTTTATATCACAGATTCTATAATGCGCCCTCCTCGGTTACTCTACCTATTATTCATTCCTTTGATTTTTGCCTTTCCCCAACAATCGTCGGCAGATATATTCAGAGGATTATTTCCAATACAGCCTCCTCACTGCTCAAAGACTCCAATAGTTATTGCTCAAGCATCTACAAGTAAGTTATTTCACTTTCACCAATTTCTCTCTTCAATTTTATTAAACATCTACCATAGCACTATCTTTTTCTTCTTTAATGCTTGAATATTATATACATAATCTTTTCACGGTTCTACTTATTTATATGTGTGATTCATCTGGGCAACCCATTCTACCGTTTTGCCGTTGTAATATAAGAGCAATATAAAACGTGGCCATATATTGTTTAGCTATTGTTTTTACTAATAGTCACACTGTTAGCAAACACTTAACACCATAATAAACCACATACGGTGACATTCCATGATCGAATTGTTAGGTTAAAATTGAAAGATTTATTTAAATGTCAGATGCAAATACCGCAGTTACACGAGGAATGCAAATGCAGTTCTACATTGGCTTGCATACTACGGTGTGCTTCCGCCTCGATGAAGGATTGTCCATAGACTTCGGAAGGGAACAAAGGAATGCATCATCTTGGTTGCATACTGTTCGACTGGACAAACTAGAGCACCACCATCCAGTAAGTTGAGAGCATAAATTTGCTATGTAAAACGTACTGCTGAAATGTTTTAATTTGTTTGTTTTTACTTACAGATATATAAAAAAATATTTTCTCTCTAAAGATAATTTAAACAATTTTCTGGCATCTACTTTTAAAATCTTTCAAAAAATATTATTCATTTCCAAAAGCATCCAGGTGACACAACGTTATCAATTCGGGATTCCCGAAGTTCGTACTGACTGCATCTGTGAATGTGATGGTGCCTCTGACACTTGTACAGCAGAAACGCATCAATTTACTCAGTGTCCTGAAGATGATATAAGTGATTATGTAAGAAGATATTTTTCTTCCAATGGATTTTCACATTCTTATTTGCTCATCAAATTATATTATTGGTACAAAATAACTTTATTTTTCTAAACTTTTCATTTAGGCCACTTCCTGTTATCGTACATTTTTTCCCAACCAAACGCCAATCGGTTGTAGTGCCGGTAACAATCCAAAATTGTGCTGCGAAATCAAATTTAGACCATACAGGCAAGTGAATATGCAAACCTAACTGTAATATTTCAACACCAAATTGTTTTACTTCTAGGAACCAAACTTACACAGCAGTAAAACTAGAGCAGCCCTTAACATTTGCTACTTTCGTGTATGTGGCTTATGATTACACCAATGGGAAATGGATTGAAAAAGATAGGAGTACAATTAGATCACAACTTGATGGAGGTAGCCAAGACAGGTAATTACATATGAAATATTTTAGTAAAACTTTAAAGAGGCTTTTATTTACCAATATTGAATAGAAAGTTTCAGATTTATCGATTCGCTTAAACGTATTTCGCTTTCTGTATCAGCAGGTGGTAGAACTTCTCATCAATTGGAAACGGGAATGTATTTTGCAAATAGTAACCCTGGAGGAGAGATGGACGAACTCAGACGACAACCTCTCAATGAGATAACTGAGAATAAGTGAGGTTAAGTTTGTAATTAACCTGTATGCATATATTTATATTTAAATGTGTAAGTGCATTTAGAAATAAAACAATAATACATGCTGAAGCAATATCTAGTAGTTATTTGGTGAATATTATTAAAGATCTTTTGTCATAATTTTGAGTTTAAAAGTCACTAATAGAGCTAACACTGATGAAAAGAAATTTAATCTTAAGTAGACCATTGATCATCGGACTGGTAACTCACTGAGAGTTCTCACTTGTTAAACAGACGCGTTAGCTCTTTTGTCTCGATCTGAGGTGGCGTTTGCGGCTAGAATCAACAGCTGTTTTTACAGTGAATAACACAGCCATACTTGTTAACGCTCTTATCGAAACAAGAAGCTATTAAATAACTTTCAAAGACGAAAGTACCAAACATAAGGTGTTCTCTACAGTCAGAATAGTGGATAATACTGAATATTAGAACGTGGAACTAATGTCTTTACACTAAGTCATTATTAAAATAATGAATAAGTGCTTTTAGCTTTGATCGTCTCGGGTGGTATCGGATGGACGAAAACGGTCGATTTCATGTCAATAACGGACTTGTTAAGATGGATGAAATTCACAAAGCTAAAGTTAAAAATTGCCAAGAGCAAACATATAGAAGCATTCTTGTAGCTAATAACTACGTAAGTCATCTGTCGACTAAAATTAACATTTGTTTTCTTTGAATATTTCAACTTTTCTGTTTCGATTCTTCTTATTAACTTCAGTAGTCACTACTAGCCTTTCTTGATTTTATCCATATTTCAAATCTATTGTTACTTCTCACACTGATAAACAGTTTTGGTTTCAGATGCCTGGCAACTTCAACCTCTCGAAGCCTTTAGAAATGCTATATCCTTGGATACAAAGCGCAAGAATATACGATGGTTCTGTGAGACAAGTAATTGTCACGCATGCAGAAGGAACTAATTTACACATTACTCTACAAGGTAGGATACGTACCCTTCTTTATAACCTCATCCAATTACAGTTCACCCAATCATCAATTAAAATTCTAATAAATTTATTTTTCAGTAAATGGAAACTTAGGTGGCCATCGCCTAGTTTTTTTCCACAATGCATCGAGGGTAGATGATTTTACTGGAACAATCATTGTTGATTCTAGGAGCAATAGGTAATTTAGAATAGATTATTTTATAGAACATAATAAGAATATGAAATTTTAGGTATTTCAACTTAACAGTTTACGGTGCATCTGGGAAAATAAACGGTGCAGTGAAATATTCGACTATGAAAGATTCTGATGAGATATACACATTCACCACGTATGTTCATGACTTGAGTGTAAGTTATACCATTAAAAGATAATATTTAATCTAAACAAGAGTACAATATTCTGTTGCTACTATTGTTACAGTTTTACAAACGACAATTTCAGGCTACAAATCGGTCAATGATCATTCCTCTTCCTGCAGTAGTCGAATCAGGAGCGAGAATGATATGTCTGCAGGCAGATGAGCAAAGAGAAGAAAATTCAGTGTGCCGTATAATCGAGTATCATGAAAGTCCACTAGAGGTAAAACTTTATCCTTCCTAGATCGAGTTCTTGTTTAAGCATACAAGATTTTTATTTTTATATTTTAAAAGTGTCTATTCGACCTACTTATTCCAATAGATATATTTAAGATTGATATCGACCGTAATTCCTGGCACGAAATGATCGGCCGTTGTCCAAGCTGCAATCAAATCAATCTTACTGGTCTAACTAAGTTTGTGTTAATTTAGTTTCTGTCCACTGAAATTAGTAAATGCATTTAAAAAAATCAGTTTTTCACTCTTAATACGTCTTACATTATTTTTCGTTTTAGATACCTTAATCCTATGTCGTGGGTCAACGGTGTTTCTTCGTTGGGAGAATTCGTCATGATGGCTACAGATGTTCTGGTGTATGTGTGTGTATTGTTAGTTGTATATATCATACTCACCAAGATCCTCATTCCCATATGTAAGTGTTGGATATGCCCTATGTACATCATGAGCAGAAAAAGCACAAAAAAATCTCAAAAAGGAAGAGGCCGAAAAGAAAAGGATGAAGAAGATGACGATCGTGTGTGAGGTAATATTTTAGTAGATTTTACAGTCTGGTGTTTGTTAATTGTCTGGAAATTTTTTTATATTCATGGTACTCACTGCCAAAAATGTATCTCGTTACTAGATTGTTATAATTGTAGTTATATTCTAAACTTTCTTATTACCATATTCAGGTAAATCTAGCCAATAATACTTTCTAGAAATCATGACCTTATAATTTTATCTACATGATCTGTGCTATTCGTGCCCAATTTTGTGCCTATCTACCATGTGCCAAATGTTTGTGCTATTTCACTTCCCAAAGTGCCCTTTTTAGGTTCACCACATTTTGTAAAAATATCATAAATGAGTAGCGAAGGGTACAAATTATAAGATATACTAGGCCACAGAGCAGCGTAATCTAGTACTAAATCTAAGGAAATCTCGATTTTGATACTCTTTGCTTTTCTCATTTTTAACAACAGCTCATCCGGTAGACTGTGTACTGTATGTAGATCATTTGTTATGTGATGTATATATTCGGGTATTGACTACATTGCATTTTCTTCTGTTTTGTGATTTAATACAGCTATATTAAAATCTATACTATATACTCACGTATTTATTTATTTATGAATCAGCATAACCACAAGGTCCCCGTTATGTTTATCGAGTGTTTTTCTGCCTTAAATCATTGTGGTTGAGCCTAAGCCTATCCACAATAGGTCACTTAAACACAATAAACTTTCCAATCAGATGTGCCTTAAAAATGGAAAATTCTGTTATAGTTACCAATTTTTAATGTTACACGCTTAAGTAACTCATTATTTACCAATTCTACGATGTCTTTTTTTCCAAAATTAAGATTTTATTTGATTTTCAATGAAAAAAGTTTCCAACAGATAGGCATGGTTAGTAGAATTTATGAAGATAATTTGTTAAAACCTTAGCCAGAAAATGCAAAAGCTCTGAAAATAATTGAAAAAGTTCTAATAACGAATCACCTGTTTTCTTTAAATATGTGATAAATCAATTATACTGTTGAAGAGAATATCATTGACCTTGTCCAGTCTTGTTGACATTCCGTCCAACTAGTAAATAATACGTATTACAAAATGCGATTTGATTTTGTTATACTGTTCATCTCAAGTTTATGCCTAAATTCTGGCAGAGTAGACTAACACAGAACCCGTCTTTCCAATTTTCTAGCACCGATTGATTAGCCCGCCTAGTCATGTCCGTTTATCATTAATTGATTCCATCCTGGCACTGGCATCATTCCACCAGATCCAGCTTTTCTAACTCATTTGTCTTTTTTTCAAAGAAATATAGTAGGATTGGTTTTACCAGCATATTGTCGAACTCGTTCATATTTCAAGTAATAAAGAGATTATAAAAGCTGCTTGGTAAACAGTAAACAACGAAAAAGTAATATTGAATTTGTTATTCTCTCAAGTGTTTATTGATTAATAAGTGGTCTACTGCTTGGTGCTGTATTTTGAACTCTTCAGACTACGATGTAGCACTGATATGTGTTATCATACAGTTTAGCACAACACCTTTCATTGTTTAATTGTATTCAGAATTAGCCTTATGCAAGTCTTGCCTTGAATCCTGCTTTCATATTCCCGCATTTAATTTTTCATATGATCAAAAATAAAATGTAAAAGATTCTATCCGTTTATAGTTAAAATGGTCAAACCTAAAGTATACGTCATTGGTGTTGGTATGACTAAATTTTGCAAACCTGGTTCTCGTGACTGGGATTACCCAGATATGGTAAAGGAAGCAGGTTAGTAATGTCTAAACAGAATTAGTGAAATATCTTAGTCCTACTCCATTTAGCTTTTACTAAACGTAGTTGGCATTTGGACGGTGCATAAAATTTACAGTTAATATGGCCCTGGATGACTGCAAACTGAACTATTCCGATATACAACAAGCCACTGTTGGATATCTGTTTGGAGGCACTTGTTGTGGTCAAAGAGCTTTGTACGAAATAGGATTCACTGGAATACCAATTTTTAATGTAAATACATTCTATACTAAATTTTACTGGGTAATTTATTAACTACACTTGAATTTTTTAATTTGAACTCTAGTTCTTTGATTAAAATCACTTGAATCTGCAGGTAAATAATGCATGCGCATCAGGATCCTCTGGTCTTTTCCTCTGCAAGCAAATTATTGAGAGTGGTTAGTTAAAAGCAATGAAAATATTTAAAAGTCTTAAAAAATCAGACATTCACTAAAGATCTAGATAAACATTACTACTCTCAGGAAATGCTGACGTAGTTTTGGCGTGCGGATTCGAGAAGATGGCATCTGGTTCCTTAGATTCCCAAGGAGCAAATACTGATGGGAGAGCGTTGTCTATTGATAATCATATTCAGGTTGCTTTCCTGGTTATACTGCAAAAGTTTTTGCTTATGAGAGAAAAGGAATTTAGGTCATGAGTGATACTTATGGTCTTTATCCTGCTCCTATTACTGCACAAATGTTTGGAAATGCTGGCAAGGAACATATGGAAAAGTATGGTACGTAGATTATACAATTCGAGATGTAGAACTACTAACAAATGAGAAATGTGTATAATGCCTATGTGCTAGTATTCTGTAGGCACAAAACGTGAGCACTTCGCAAAGATTGCTTGGAAGAACCATCTTCATTCCGTAAACAACCCGTTAGTGAATTTGAGAATAAAACATTTTTTTAAATATTCAAAGAACAGTAGACAATAAAAATGCTTCCAATAGATATATACTAATATTATAGAAATTCCCAGTTCACAAAAGAGTATTCATTAGATGCGATTCTGAATGCCAGGAAAATTTACGATTTTATGGGCCTCCTTGAATGCAGGTAAGAGTATTTAAATGCTTACCAGCAAATTTATAAGTGCTAACTCCGCTTCTTATTATAACGACTTTATATTTTTTCTAGTCCAACTTCTGATGGATCTGCTGCTGCTGTATTGTGTTCTGAAAACTTCCTCAATAAAAACCCACACCTCAAAGGTCAAGCTGTAGAAATCGTAGGTCAGTGTCTAATGTTTATTTCTGTATCCTCTTTATACATCTTCCAGTTATTTTTTAATTTAGGTCTTAAATTGGGAACTGACCAGCCTTCCGTTTTTAAAGAAAATTCTAACATTAAAATGATTGGATTTGATATGATTAAAAAGATTTCTACTGATCTATATAATGAAACAGGGCTGGGGCCTGCAGATGTTCAGGTATTCTGTTATTATTATTACAGGTTGGTTCAATGAACATGAATGCTTCAAATACTTTATTAAAACCTTGGTCAAATTTATTTAAAATTAGATCCTTGGTAATATTAGGTTATTGAACTACATGATTGTTTTGCTCCGAACGAGCTCATCACTTACGAAGCTATTGGATTATGTGATCTTGGTAAGTACTTGTCGATCCCTTAGCACACACTATGGGTTCAATTTCTCTCTTTTAACGCACAAAAGACTTACTTATTTGTCTTATTCCAGCTAACTATAAAATTAACTAATATAGCAATAAAATAAATATACAGGAAAGGCGGGAGAGATTGTTGATCGTGGAGACAATACATATGGAGGAAAGTGGGTGATTAACCCATCAGGAGGCCTGATCTCTAAAGGTCATCCAATTGGTGCAACTGGTGAGGAATAGACCAACGAAAGTATTTTATTTTACTTAAATTTTAGAAGGTAGTCTAGAAATTTAGGCGTAGCCCAGGTGGTAGAGCTTTCCAACCAGCTTCGTGGCAGATGTGGAAAACGTCAGGTACCTAACTGCAACTTGGCTATGCAGCATAATATTGGTAGGCCAACAGTTTTACTGTTGTTTTTTAAATTTATAATATGCATATTGAACTATGTAAATAATGGTTTTTTATCCTTATATACACTAAATTCACATATTTTTAAGCTATTAGTGACTTTGAAATTTAATAAGCGATAAAATGACACAAAAATAAAACTACTGTTAAATATATTTGTTACAAAGCTTCAAGGAACAAAAGTGAAAATCTATTCTATAATGTGCATTCAATATTTTTTTAGCATCCAACTAATATGCGATGCCAAGAAATAATGTTTTTAGCACCAATTTCTTTGCTCTTCATTTTAATGATCATTTGTCGTCTAAAAACTGGGTTATTTTTTCTCCACTTTTATGTTAATAAAATATATTAGTTTATACATCTCTGCCATGTAGTCAAATGATCGGTTATCACCACTCATGCTTCTTATGTTATTAAACTGATAACAACGGCAACCGTCATTCAAAGCGAAAGTGTCTGGAGGGAGCATCCGTTTTCTAAGCATCTTTTTATAGTCAATTTGCACCTTTTTAAGAATTTTATCATTAACTGTATACTTTAAAACCTTTTTGCGCATAATCTTTGTGAGCGTTATACTTGAAAAATATTATAGCTAACTTCACTACATCTTTAAAACCACCTACTTTCAATATGCATGAATTCACTATATGTACCTTTTCAATTATATCTAATTCTCAGCAGAGTAATATTCTATACAGGTATTGGTGGTGCCGGAGTCGTAGGTCTTTATCGTCTTGCGCAACAACCATCTAACGCGATTCCAACTACCGTATCACCAACAATGAGCTCTCATAAATCAGATGCCATTTTTGAAGAAATCAAATCGCGCATTTCTGAAGTTAGTAAAAATGTTCATCTTTTGTTATTATGTACAACTTTATATTATAATGAACACCTTTTCATTTTTGTTCTAAAATTCATTAACTATGTTTCTCACAATAAATCATAGAATAAATCACCTCTAATTTTTTAAGGAAAAAGAACTTGTAAAAAAGGTTGCTACTTCATTTCGAATTAATGTTACTGCAGCTGACGGTTCAGTAAAAAATTGGACCATTGATGCTAAGGTTAGTAAATATATATCTAGAAATTGCAAATAAAGACGATAATAATACTAAGAATAAATTGAGATAAAATTGGCTTTTAAGTCGGAGCCTGCTTATGTTGGAAATGATAAAAAACCTGTGGATGTCGAAATCAATATTAAAGATAATGACTTCATGAACATTGCAGCCGGGAAGCTGAAGCCTGATCAGGTGGGCTTCCTTATATTCCACTTTAGTTTTTGGTTCATTTTTTAAAAGATTAGATCTAATACACCAAGTTTTCAGGCGTTTATGCAAGGAAAGATGAAGCTAAAAGGTAATATCGCTAAAGCCATGAAACTGAAGAACATCTTGGACCCAAAAATGTTAAAAGCTAAGATTTGAACATACCAGACCACCAAATCACGAGCTCTTTTTTGTATTATAATTATTTGTATTGGTTTTACATGTAAACCATGTAAAATGTTGATTTAATTATAGTAGTTGTCTTGAGACTTCAGGCGGAATCGGAACATAAACATTATTCCCGAAAATACATAGTCTCGGCTGTGTAGTTATTGTAAGGTGCATTATTATAACGGAAAGTAAGCATTTATAAGATTCAAAAGTGCAAATAGAGGCACAAGAAAGTATATATGTAAACAGAGATGTACACAGTCAGCCGCATATACAGAAATGTACAGTATCCCTTGCGAAATCACCATTCATGAGTGATATCCTCCACTTCCTTCCAATATGTTCTCAACACTTGCTGTCATAAATGGCTAGCAAAGTTAACCTTCTAATTAAGGACTACTAAGAAATCAGAAACAGGAAATATGCATTAATAGGGCGAACAAAAATTTCACGCATCTTTCGATGCAACTACTAAACGGCAGTGACAGTATTAATATCAAAACAAATTATTTGATCTCTCGTTAGTAATATAAGAAACAGACAAGAAGAAGTATATTCAAGACAGAAAAGACATTGAATAAGTTGATGGAAAAAATTGCCGACAACTAAATATCAGTAAATGCATGATCGAAGATATAAAATGATAGTTTGGACAATAATTAGTTTCCAACAATTTGTATACCGGTAAGTTCTAGGTCGCCTTGGATTTGAAGACCTCCAATTTCGTGGGGATCAATGCGATGTGCGTACGAGGCGAATCGCTCACCATTAACAAATACCTAAGTTAGACTTATATAAATAGTGATTTCCAAATAAACTAATATTCTTATGACGTATCCAATAGTTATACTTTGGAATCAGAATGAAAAAATAAAACTACTCTCTTCTTTTGAACTTTATGTATACCTGAAATGCATATTCCTCGTTTTTGATCTCAAGGTCGAATCCTACTCCCTTTTCGAAAGGATTCTTCCCCTCTCGTTCCTCGTTGCCCCATTCTCCATTAATCAGAGAATTCCGAATCACGCACTAAAATCAATGTATATAAATATCATGAAATCCAAATTAGTCGTCGATGTTCAGCATTAGTATTGTTTTGATACTAAAAAGGGATACATAGCTGAAAATCGACGTTTCATACCATGAACGAAACCATTCTCGGCCATCTACGATATTACTCCTCACTGGCCACAACACAAAAGACGGTTTAGAAATCTTGGAGAAGATTATCACCAATTCTTCTTAAAGATGTAATTGATCTAAACCGTCTTATTAACCAAGAATATTCGGTGCCAACCTCATTAGTACAACAAGGGTCGCAAAACTCGTTCTGCAAAGGAAATACGTACGGTTAACAAAAACGCCGTACTCATAAGTTATAATTTCTAACGCTGGTGCAGAATTTTAGTTTGAACAGACCCAATGTGAGTTAGAAAAACACAAAATACAGCACATAATAACAGATAAACGTACTCCAGGCTTCAGTTTTCCACAAATGAATCCTTTGTTCTAAAACAGAACCTTAGCGCCAATAACTAATTTACTACTTATAAAGCTTATAATCCCCTTCTTACCTTCTCATCAAATCTTGGGTTAAAATGAAGAGCAATGTCACCATTCTTCCTTAGTAGATTGATATGGAATCTGATAATTTTCATTTATCCAATAATTTATTTATGCATTTAAACAACTAACGATTAGTTTAAAAAGAAAACAAAGATATGGTGGTATAACAAACTTTTTTGCTTTCTTCTCTGGGGTTCCATATACAACCAGAGTTTTTCCCGGGACCAAACCATGCTCAGCAATGCCGGATTCATAAGGAACAGGCTACATTAAGACATACAAGTAAGATATTGAAAAATCATATTATGAACACAGATTAATGATGATTCAAGGAAATATTTATAATAAGTGTATTTAAAAGAATAGGTAAAGATAAATATGACGCACATAATACTTCCCTCCCCACTGTACATGATTCAAGACAACATCTCCATCGATGCTAAGGTGAGTGACATGCTGTAGAGGAATACGATGATCAAACTGCTTTACCTCCTTCTAAAAAATTCGCCTCAATAACATATAATACGAATTTTGTATAGTAAAGCAGAAACTTTCTTCTATAAAATAATATTCACACACCAAGCGAAAATATAAAAACTTTAAAAAATGGAAAGATAGGAATTACGGTTGTCCGTGCAAGAAGGCACATAGACCAGATAATAAACTTAGTACGAGAAGTTTCTTCGAAACTAACCCTGTTTACGCTAATAGTAAATTTATTGTCGTGGGCACGAATTCTGATGTCGAAGCTGTCGCCTTTTTTAATGGGGTTCTTTTGTCTCTCTTCCTTTCCCCAAGTACCTTTGGTATACGAATTGAATACCAACTGAAATATCCACATTAAGTCAATAATATGGCTATATCTGAAGATAATACTATCAATTACCTTGACAATGCTTGACTTTTTTAAAGATCACCAACTCTTTTTCATTAAAATCAATTAGTGACAAAAATTATTTTCCAAAACAGCCCAGAGTTAGAAATTGCATAAAATTGAGTTCTGAAAAGTGAGCCCTTTTCCTGCGATGGTACTCGTAAATCACGTATAAGAATCTCATTAGAAGTGGAACATTCAAACAACTAAACAATGAAAAACTAACGGAAATAGGATCTAGAATGATAAAAGAGCAATTCATGTGCAATAAGATAAAAAGAATTTATGGTCTTTCACTGCGGAAATAGAAGAATAATTACTCAAATGTTCCTTGTAGATAAGTCTAAAAGATGTGAACGTATTATGTGAAATGTGAGGGTCGTTTGAACATCGCTTTCAACAAACACTGCAATCCAGACATGTGGTAAAGAACTCTGGAGGGCCTTTTCTAAAACTTATATCATGTGTCATGGTCTTGTTATTTTTCTTGTTGGTCTCGCCATTTGTTTAGTTTCACGAATCCTTGTGACCTTAGTGTTTTCCACGCGGTTATCGACCGAAGCACCAGGATGGGAAAGAATGGGATGATGTCGTGAGCAGACATTGTCACAACATAAGAAAAAAACTGAACAGTATATGGCCGTTGAAGTATAAAGTGTACATTATTTCGCTATAGCTACACAGTAATTAAAAAGTATCTGCGTAATTACACGCTTACCTTCCCTTCATCAAATCGTACGCTGACATGAAGGGGAACATCATTTCCACTAAAGTCCGGACTATCCTTATGAAGATTGATATTGAACCTGCATAATCATATTAATTAGTCAAGAGCAGAAGAAATATACCATCTCCACCTCCGAGTCTACTTTTCACCTCTTGGATTCGTCTAGACTTCTTCCTCTGATAATTAAAGTTTGTCCTGGTTCAATCTTCTCAGTTAGCTTACTACGATATGGAATATTCTAAAAAAAGTTTTATTAAACTGTTTAGCACTGAATTCTATTTCAATATTATTTTGTGAAAATATTCACTATATATTTGGCGAAGTGCCATAAAGTCGGCATACGGTACGTTTCGCCTTCTTTGATTTAGTTGACAAGATTCCGCGTAAGTTGCGCAACAAGCAGAGGGAATGTAGAGTGAATGGATGTTTTTGAACGAGTTTCGAATAGTGCAGAGCTCACAGAAAATGACAGCGAGAATTTTCACGGCAGTAATAAACACCTGGCTCTTGAACAGAGAAAAATAGAAGTATAACGAAACATCCGGCAAAATGATAAGTTGAGTATTTTGCACGACTCTAATAATTTAGTTCTCTTTAGGAAATACTCCGTTAGAATTTAAGGTAGTCGTGTAAAACGCTGAGTCTAACGGAGCATGCAGCCGTCCTCTTATTGCATAGTCTTTTGCTATCTTGGGGGTGTGGGAATGCGCGTTAGGAGGCGGAGCTAAAGATTTACATGGCAGGATCACTTCAATTCGGCATCATTGGGATATGCCAACGGAAGTGGATAAACGTCCTTGCATTATATTAACTCGCATAATCGCACCATGAACTCTTGAATTAAGCTCAAACACAAAAGATAATTCGCTCTAAAATAGAATATTGGGAGAGAGAAATGTCAAAAGAAGCCTTGTAATGGAGTTAACAATAAAACAATTAGGCATATTTTGGTATTTATTTATCAAAATCTCAACTCAAATGGTCGAATAACTAAAATGCGGAAGTTAAGTTCGGCTAAGTCATAATATTATGACTAGCAGCTAGAAAAAATCAGCATAGACTCCATAAAAGTTCTCTCAAGATAGCTGCCAAAAAATATTGAGGGAAAACAGAACCGCCGAACACTGGACAAATGAGCATTCTAAAATAGCACCTATATCATTAAAAACATCGAAACACTAACGTAGGTTTTCTCAGCCATATTAAATCCTTGTAGATGTTGGGGTAGTTTGATACTCCTGTAATTAGCTTTATTAGTAAATCTCAAAATCTCTACTAAATAATTAAGTGGCTTTAAATCCCAAAGGAAATAACAGTGTAAATTACAACGTTAAAAACATTCGATTTATTTAAAGGTATGAAAATTGAGGAATTAACTCATAATGAAAATAATCTTCCCGGCTTGAAATACAGTACGTTCGGAAATGATAACACACTATTCCCTTGATTTGTCTCAAGAATTATTGAGTTTCATCTAATAGATTGAAAATACCGAAGACGTCAGGGCCTCGGGAACTTCCCTTTTCCATCAGTAATTATAAGCCATAAAAGCTCGACGTTTTTTAAAGTCCGATAAGATACCTAATAAAAGGAATCTTCGCATCTTTGTGAGAATGTTTCAGTAGTGGATACTTTTCATTCCCATAATATTCAAGTTTTTGTTTAGCACCTTGACTGTCGTTTGTAAAACATCAATACTACAAGCCCCAAAAACTTTGTGGATGTTGAACTTCTTGTTTGAGCATCTCCGTAAAACTATTCTTTTCTCATAACCACTTAATTTTCCTGACAATTTACGTATACAGTACTTTTTAAAAACTCAGAAAGAAATAATCTTCATGGCAATACTTGCGATCTTTTTCATCGTATAAATAACAGTTTTCAGTGCTCTGACTTGATTTCCTAGATGCGTAGTTTAGAAGCACAATCCGATTACATAATGGTTCATAAATAATTTTTACATGTTTAGTTAGTTAAAATAATGCAATGTTGCGTGAAAAATTATAAATCTTGGGAAAAAAGAGCAGAACAAGCGTCTTTCGAAAATAAACATGCAATTAATAATTAGAGACTGCCATGCCTATTACAGAGAAAATTAGATCTATGTGGCCACAAAGAATAGAAACGAAACAAAAAATAAGTAAAGTGTGTTGTCATTTCTGGGTATAAAATAAGACCTATATTTGTGCTAAGTGTTACAGTGAACATTTTCCTAATAATATAGCAATTTAAACGGTTATAGCCTACACTCACCGAAGTAGGCATTAAAGAGAAATATTAATCCTATTACTCACATTATACACTTCAACGACACTGTACTTCTAGATCAAGATAACTTTCCATTCCAAAGATAAAAGGAATAGTACAGAATAGCGGGTGCGAGGGGAGTCTTACCAAACGAATGAACATGACTCAATTCATCTTAATGTTCAGCCAACTCATAAGACAAACAGATTGAATATCATCCAAGTGATTACGACTTAAAAGGATACACTATCAAAGTACTTTTTAGGTTATTTAATGGTATTGATCTATAAGATCAAGTCAATAAAACTTGAATAAAAAAGCGAAACTACCCAAATCAAAACTTATAAATATGTTGATGATGGAGATATATTGACTGTCCATATTCAAATAGGAACATGCAGTTAAAAAAGGCGATGGACCAGTGAAATATATGGCATAAGATCTAACATTTAATAATAATGAATAAATAATATTTGTAATAGCTGGCGATAAATCAGTGTGAAACAAACGGTGATCCCATATTATTGACTTCGGAGACTGCACGGTGGTGTAAACAAGCAACAAGTGAAAGCTGAAGAAGGGAGTAGAAACCTATGTGGGATGTGGACAGACAGGAACAGTTAAGAGTTATAAAAGACAATCAGAATATTCAAAGTTCTAGTGGGCTTAGGCTGAACACAAATTATAGTCTGCTATTCGTGAAGAACGGAATCCTAAACGACGCATTCCTACAGAATCGTATGGACTATTGTAACATTCCGACTATTGCGAATTTAAATTAGGTAGTTCAACGCTGTTTTTACGTCAGTGCTCAAAGGCTGCACTCGAACAGTATTTGTAGGTGAAAACAAAATAACATTCCACAGAAATTAGACGAAAACAAGAACATACGGAGCGTAATATTGGCGGCCAATAGGAGTGTCACGTCATATAATCCAGCACAGATTTGATTGGGAAACAATATCATACAAAAAAAGGAAACCAGCTCTGATATAAACATATATTTGTGGGATTAGTGCAGACTATTATCCTGAAATTATTTACAATAAGATTTGAAAATAACTAAATAACTATGCAAACAGGAAGAGGATGGTAGAGAAATACAGAAAAGTACACCTATAAATATTCATATCAGCGATGTATATATATAGCTAATACTGTTCACTCATTTCGGTTTAAGTGGCCGTATATCATGCTATATCTATTTACTATAAACGGTTAAAGACACCAGTAAGTGCAATAAAAACCTTCTTGAATGATCGAGGATCCTGTAGGCCGCTTATTGATGCAAACCCATCATGGATTAGATGCTATGACTACTGCTGGCACAGTGCCAGATTGCCTGAGGGACGGACCGCGGCGCGTGTTCTCGCGAGCGGTCAACGATCGATGGTCATTCTCTCTCACGTCCTGAGTACATCAAAAACAACGCTCAGGCGTTTGATGCGTGCGCTGATGTGACCAGTGGCAGGAGGGTTAATAATTGGCGTTTTGCTGAAGTCAGATATCTTAAAATATATAGGTCGTTAAACATTTAGATATTAATAGCTTTATTTAAGGCATGGAAACTAATATTGGACGTCATGATTACGAAGCCACCTTGTAGAAGTGGTTATGCATATGTATTAGCAGACTAGAGGTCTTTTGCTTATGTATACACGTAACTGGGTGAATTATTTGTTTTGCAATGAAAATCAAGAACTGTAAAGATTATTTAATATTGCTGAGATTGGGATCACATAATGATTCTGTTGTACTTCATATAATAAAGCAATTTCCAAGTAGCTATACTACAAAAGATTTCAACTATTCATAACCAATTAGTTCCACTTTAAATATATATTCAGTGGCTGACACTGGGCTTAGTTATATATATATATACTTAGGATCGTGTCTAGGTTAACACGAAATAAGTTTAATATTTATTTTGCTTTGCAGATATGAAGAAATAGTGAGAAGATAATGGTTAGTATTTCTTTCTATCTGAGTAAAGAAATATTTAGTTCGTTACCTTGGTTGGGAAAATAGTAAAATATAGCAAAAATAATACGGAAAATCTCACACAGTGGGTTGTTAGTATGATATTCGGGCGACAACGGGCAACTACAGAACAGGAAATGCAAGGCTGCTGTGGTTGGCAATAACTCAAGTGTAAATTCAAACTTTCGATCTTTAATATAAATGGATTAGTGGCAAACTAACAAGTCAATATATTTAAAGTAATTTGAACGAACAAGGGTCATTTAAGTGGTTTATTTAAAAAGATTTTCTTAGGAATAATTCATAATAGACGAAGAGGTTTCAGATAAAGGAGAAGGCGAGTTGTGAAACGTGGATAGGAACGGAAACGTATACTAAGTGGGGGGCTAACATTGAACATGTTCGTAATAGTAAGAATCAAAATTAAGTGAGCTAGAAAAAAAGATAAAGTTGTGAATTATGAATGCATATTACTTTAAAAAGTGAGTTCTCGTGATGAGATGGATGGAAAACTTTATTCACCCAAAACTAACAAATAAACTTTCATATAAGAAACTTTTTATTATCGTGCAAATTTAGAGTTTTAAATGTGAAAAACTAAGTTGCTTTTGTGATTAGCTAGTCTATAAATAAAAGATTGGAATCTATCCAGAGAATTGCAGAGTGAATGTATTGTAAGGGCGAAACTAGTCTCTGAAAGGCGATCTACAATCAAAGCAAACATTCAGCAGTCAGTGGCACATCGGACTGCGTGAGGCAGAGGTCGCAGTGAGTCAACCGTGACACTGAAACTGTCAATATTGTGCAGCGCCTCTGCCTTTTCAAATGAACTTGAAAAAGATTCTCACCCATATTAGGTAGTGAAAAACACTTCTACTTAGCTGAATAGCTGAATAAATAAAATTTTTAAATAATCAAATAAAAATACTTTCGGTTCGATATATAAACACATCACCATTAATGCACTCGCTAAAATTCCACTCACCCATACATTTACTTTTAAGTAGAACAATTCGCCTGTAAATCAAATCTATTGACTGATTATGTAATAAAGTTAGACACACCTAATCATTATTTTATCATAATTCTTTAAGGCTAAAATGAAGTGTTACTCTATGGCCACAGTGAAAACGAAGGATGCATGAATCAAAAAAATGTGGAACTTGGTCTCATTTTCCCATTTGGAATGCATGTTCTCCCAAACAGTTTTCGAATACTTCGAAGCAAATCCGTAAATCACTTCGAATTTTTTAACACCATTACTTATTTATATCACTGATGTCACAGTTTTCAACAAATCTCCCTTTATATTTAAGCTGTTATATTTATTGTGAAGATTTGAGGGATGCACTTGCCTGTGGAGGAATGCAGTCGGAAGCAGTAGTCGTTTTTCCACCGAGTAGTTTGACTATAAGTAGGGCGATCTGGTTCATCACTGCGTTGCTTCAGAGTCCGCCTGTACCTGACATCTGTTTTTAAGACGGAAGCACCTAAGAGATTGCTACTTTGTTGCTGATATTGATATTTGAGAATTAAATACACCTTTTGTTTTGTGTGCAATTGGTTTAACTTAGTTGGGAGAATTTACGTAGGTACTTTAAACAAAAATAGTGTTACTCATATGCACTCCTGTCTGAGTGATTCTATTTGTAAACAAATCATAATACTAGATTAACTAGTCCAATAATATGAACTCCAAGTAATTTGCTATTTCCTATGATCTCCACACAAACGCACATGACTGTCGTAGAATCATGCATTGGTGAAAAGTGATAAAGTTATCTAATTTTCATCTCATTGATATACTGCGAAAATTGTTTCGTATTACTAATTCAATTCTCAGTAGAGGATTTCTGCATAAATGTTTTTCTGTTAAAATACTTTCAAACTAGTATTTTTATATACATTATAGTAGAATGTTTGCTTTTTATCGATATTGCTTTAAAACAGGTGATTGACAAAGATCGCATATTAGAAGCATAAACATCTTAAACATTTTCTTTGGTTCTTCACATGAATATTATGAATTTTTGAAAAATTGCAATCATAAATGTGTTATTGTACTTTTTTATTATTAATTGTATTTGTAATATATTGTTACCTTAGATCAACTATTATCATTTATAAGATCTGGGGAAAAAATTATAATTGACTTTATGCTCCGAAAATTAAAGGCCAAATTAAGTGAAGAGCGTCCAAAGAAGTGAATTATATTTGAAAAGCCAGTGGAGTATCTGCTCTTACTGCTTAACAAAAACTTAATATCAAGCGTCCATTTAGATGTTTCGGAAAAGATTAAACTTTTTTTTCGAAATGAACATATTGTCTGAAGTGCATAATTGTTTTTAACTGAGTTTAAATCACTATATATTTTGCACACTATGTGATCCATTTAGACATAGATATAGAAAGTCGATAAATCCCCTTAATTATCTAGTTATTTCTTGATGTAAATACATCTGCATTTTTTCTTTAAGTTTGTTTCTGCTTTACTGTGGTCGTCGTCGAAGTGTTTTCAGAGGTAGTCCGATAAAATGGTTATAACTGTTGAAATTAATGTTTTCACTCTGTGAATGAATGCCGCATTTATGTATGAATTACATAATTTTGCGAAGATTGTTGTTTTCAACTAGGGCTTTCAAGTAGAAATCTAATTGAAAAATAAATAAAATCTTAAACAGAGTACTTGTTTGGCTATGGTAGCAACACTTGCGTAGCTTTCTTACCGTACTATTCCCTTGTTTAACCACTAACCAAAGTGAGTATGTTAGGAATAATGGTGTCAGGAAAAATAGTTATCGCAAAGTACTTCCTAATAACCTTCTGTGAATTCTAAAGTGGTGACATCCATATTTTCTGTCATATCCTTATTGATACCAATTAGCCTTTTAGTACTTTAAGTATTTCAGGAGATTTCAATAGAGAGTCTTATTAAAGTGATGATTATCCGAAACTAGTCGAAACAAATAGAACAGATCAGAGGTCCCCCATGTTGCAAGTTACAAACCTCCATTTCAGTCAGTGCTTTCAGCTTTATCTCTGTATTGTAACATTAAAATGCATTATTAATGAATATAAGTGGTTTACATCTTTCTGCTGCAGTAAATAATTAGAATATATGATTTCTGATATCGACGAATAACGTCTATTAAAGAAAAGTTTTAACTTAAGGCAAATCAGGTGCTAAGTGTGTAAAGCCTTCGAAACCTCACTTCATATCCAAGAAAAGTGAAGGTCTTAAAATTCCTTATGTTGTATAATATAACAATGTATTAATTTAATAAGGATATGGATTCCCAATATTTGCTAAAAGATTATTAGTTTATTTTTAGTTTTAGGTAGATCCTACCATATTCGCTTCTATCATCTTGAAACATTTCCGTTCTCTATTCTTTAAAAAAACTGAATAACTATGAGAAGTTTTCAGACTCTAACTCACTATTTTACCATAATGATATATGAATGACAGCATTATGAAATGCTCCGATAGTTAGTACTTTCAACCAAGCAGATTCTGTGACATCGATGCTTGTTTACCTCCGTAGCAGAAAATGGTGATAATAGCAACGAAGCAACTTGATCAACTGAAAAAAGAGCTTTCATCACACGTGTTGCTCAGAAGTTGTCATAGATCTCTTAAAATTACAACCAAAAAAGATGTGGCGGTAGTGACGACTTCCAGCTAAATTACTTTAATTTATTTACTATAACCTCCAAT
Source organism: Heterorhabditis indica (assembly GCA_020740425.3). Classification (NCBI taxonomy): domain Eukaryota; kingdom Metazoa; phylum Nematoda; class Chromadorea; order Rhabditida; family Heterorhabditidae; genus Heterorhabditis; species Heterorhabditis indica. The sequence continues at coordinate 110,844 of JAJAVP010000059.1, forward strand.
GGCAATAGAATTATGTAACGCTCACTTATAGTAGATCTATTTGATACATATAAATAAATGTTGAAGAATTAAATTTGTTACATCCTTAAATGTGCGTTTATTGTTTGACTGAATAATTTTTAATTTTAAGTTCTACAATTTTTTTAGTAGATTACTTAATAAATTTATTTTCTTTAACTTGTTAAATTTAGTTTTTGGATAATTTTTTACATCTAATAATAATTAATCCTTCTTGCAGCAACTATTGCATTCTCTTATTCTTGTTTCGTATATGCAGTCTTTAATAATTCCATCAATGATCACCTTCTCCGTTATTCCTTTTATTAAATAATTCGCTAGCCATATTTTTATATTCGATTATACTGAAAGTTACTGCATGTGATAGTCTGGCAGACCGAGTTAAAAACAGTGAATTATCATTTGCATTGGGTCTTTTTGTTCTTTTAGTATTTTGAAGCTGTACTAAATTTTTCTATTGAAAGTATTATAATATATATCATTACTAAGAGCTTATACATTTTAAAGTTTAACTTATAAGTGAAGCCATGGTAGAAGGTGTGACATCAACTACGACCTCATATAGTACTACGGGAACGTATACCGGGGAGGTTAGTTATTCTTATGTTACACTTCAATAGCAGTAATTCAGGAAAAAAAATACTTGTATAAATATAAAACAATATTTTATCCTATATGTGAGAAGTCTGCAACATTCTGTGTTCAAGGTCAAGTGGACATAATTCATGTTTCTATAGGGTAATCTGGGACTTGTGATTAACGAAAGCCTGACAAATCTCAATCTGAATACCGTTGAGTATGTGCCGATCATCTCAGCTGTCGTCGTCTTCAGTATTCTTTTAGTCATTGGAGCTATTGCCATTATAGTTTTCATTGCAGTACTAATTAGAGGAAGGAGGAAATTCAAAGAAGTGTGGTGCATTTCCTTAAATTAGTACTTGTATAGTTTCTACTGCTTTACTCTCATTACTTTCAGTTCCCTTTCTTCGTAATAGTATGGCATCTTACAGTCACAAATGCCATAGATATAGCTATGACCATTTGCACTGTTCTCCCTTGTATGCTTTTAGAGGTATGTGATTTTCTATACTTCAAATCTTCTCTCTATACAGAGGTAAACCTTAAGGTATTTCTCCAGAGATGCACTTTCTATTTACTGAATAATGCGCTAGCGTAGGTTCAGCAGGCTGGATTAATCACTTCTTGAGCACTGATTATATATTGTCATATAATGTAATAGCCTAAACGATAAAATCTGCAGAATAGAAAATAACTTAGGGATAATATATTATTGAATATGGTAATTATGGTTGCAATGTCATAAATTGTTTACATTATGTCTACTTAATTGTAAACTATTTTTAAAATCATGCAAGAATGAGTAGCCAGCCTACAAAACCAAGTCAAAGTGTAAAACTGTAACAATGATTGATAATAAGATGATTTCTACTTATAAAATTCCTATACTGAGTTTATTGTTAATCAGAGTTTACTACTAAACAATATAATACAAGTCTAAATTCTGTTTTATTCTGAGTCCATGTGTATGACTCCTTGATTCAGATATTCATGTTTGATTTAAAGCACAACTAGTTTACATCACTCATATTTCATCTATTAACTTAAAATATCGATTATTATATTATAATTATACAAATTTGTTGCTATTTTGTTACTGAACATTTCTACTTATCGAATTTTCTTCAGATGGGGGAAGAAGCTTCAAAGGCGGAGTGGTATACCTGGGCGAACAGGCTGATTGAGCTAGCTGAACAGGCATCGCTCTACTTTACATTACTAATGACCATAAATAGATTTGCAGTATTCGTATGGCCAATGATGCTTATATTCTTTACCAGGTGAGACTAATTAAATAGGAAACGGACTTAGAAAATATTCAGTAAAATAAATTAAGATAGTTTTAAACATAAAAATAGGACATTGAAATAAAGTATATAAAAATTTAGGTCACGTATTATGATCATGTCGTTTGTGGTTTGGTTCTATGTATTATTCATAGTTATTTGGAAAACATATTCTGGAACAACAAAATTGTTTTCTAGAAAAACATTGAGTATGCAAGAAATCCTTGGGAAAGGCGTATTGTCTACGGTATATTATAATTTCATTAGTAACTGTACAGTATTCAACCCTTTGTTCCTTTGCTTCCCCACCTACAAGAACAAACACCAAGTTAATAGATTTTCTCTATCAACTATATCAGAATTTAGATGAGTAACTTAACATGTAAAAATTAGTAATCATTTAAATAAGATAAGTATTACACTTTGAGGGTCAATAATTTCACTTATTAAGTACTTATAAATGAATCACTGAAAAGTATTAAATTATTTCACATAGATCCTTACTCCATCAGGTGAATTTAAAAAAACATTGGTTGACTAAAAGTACCTTTCACAATAAGTTATATAAACCAAAAGAAAAAAAAATTACCAATTCTATTACTGGAACTCGTTGTATGCATAAATTTCAGTTTTTTACAATTTCATCGACGGTATTACCCGTTGTTATGCTTCTAATGTATTGCATCATATTCGCCTTTATTATTAAAAAGAAAAGCCTAACTTCCACAAATTCATCAACAGAGAAAGATCGTTCCCTGCTCTGGCAAGCTCTTGCTGTCACTTTAACATGGGAGGTTGGTTTATTTCCACTCAAACAAATGGTGCACTTTTTTTGAGCACTAGTAGTTCTTGGTATATTATTTTCCACTTAGTGAAAGTTTCTAGCTATCAAGACTAACGACTATGATTACACCTTTTGCATCTGATAGCACCACAGTCTTCAGATGGTGTTGGACAATCTTCACCTTTAGTACAACCATTCTCAACCAAATGATAAACCCTATTATATTTCTTACCATGAACAAGATGGTAAGATCAGTCCTCTTAGGATTCTTCCGAACTATAGATGATTCAAGTAATGAGTACAATAGTAACCCAGCACAAATAAGGTCTAAAATGGGACTTATTTCTAAGATTAAAAACACATTGCTCAATCGACAACCCTTATCTAGATCAACTTGGATAACTTTTTAATAAAGCTCATTAATGTTCAATCAAGAAAAACAAGGAGATTTACCAATGAGCAAATCTGCGTATTAAGGTCAAATGGTTATCTTAAATATGAATAAAAAAACATCTACCAAAGACTATTCAACAAATAGAAATAAATAGTTATGATCGAAAAACATTATAATTTGCCTAAAACACAACAAACTATCACAGCTAAGAGAATACCTATCAAAAAGGAAATAAATATTTGGCACAAAACAATCATTGCAAAATCCTAACAGCATCAAAATACATATACTTTTAAAATTATAACTCATAATACCTGACTTTTAAAAATATGTAAGGATATTATAACACTTAAAAAATAAAAAATAACTTCAACTTCCCAGCTTTTAAACACTCTTTTCTTTCTCATTAACCTTCTGCTCTTCGGTATAAAAGTGGCGTTTCCTCCGTTTTGTAGGTAGTTCCATAGCAGCTACCTAAAGACAAGTGAAAAACAAAGTAAAACGACAATAAAGTTATAAAAAATATGTCTTTAAACATACCTGTAAAGGCCATCCTCCACCTATAACACCAGCCTGAACTGCAGCTCCAGTCACTACAGCCAGCTCAGGATCAATACCAAAATTAGGAGGTTTTCTTAAACAAAACTCCAATTTACTTAGTTCTAATCTATAATCTATGAATTACCCCTGAAAATTAAAATGTGAATATCTAACAAAATGTTTATAATAAAAAAACCACTATTTGCAACATACAATAAATTAACAGAACAAGTAAAATCTTTACCCGAAGTAGCGTCCTACTATTTGGCGAACTTTTGGTATTCGTGTGGAACCTCCTACTAGCACTATCTCATCAACATCTTCTGGTATCAAATTAGCATCAGTAAGCGCTGCCGTGATCGGAAGTTCTATAGATTTTAGCAAATCGCTGTTTAAATACTCGAATTCCTTTCGTGTCAACTAAAAGTATAACATTACTCTAACACTATAGTATCACACCTTATGCTTTGATACAAACAAGGAAATAGGAAAGAAACCTGACCTCATAAACCCATTTTCCAATAACTTTGAGGTTCAGAACTATGCCTGCTTTAGGATAACTGGTCAGACGAATCTTTGCTTTTTCAACTTCTAACCGAATCTGTTGTAAATCCTCCTTATCCTGGACATCTTTTCCAAATTTGTATTTCAGTAACTATAATATTCGTGATATTGAAGTAGTGAACAAATTACTAATTAAAAACATGCAATAATTACGCTTATATAAATATCTCAATTACTTCAGTCAGCACATTACTTTTAATTAATACTGACACTAGATTGATGGAAATACTTAAATCCAAACATTTTTTATACCTGCAGTATATGTTCTTGCACCCTGTCATTAAAATCTTGTCCGCCTAATCGATTGTTACCAGCCATAGCTTGAGTAACAAACACTCCACCTTGAAGCCACAACACAGATACGTCCAGTGTTCCACCACCTACAATGGATTAAAATACAAGATTCCACTTCCTTTTAATGAGATATAGAAAAACAATTTACCGCTGTTTCAATTTCGTCTATTGGTTGGAAAAATTACCCATCAAAAATTATCGACTGAAATGTATTTATCAGATCACAAACCCAAATCTACGACAACAACACTCTCGACACCCTTCTTTTTATGTAAACCATATGCAAGAGCAGCAGCAGTTGGCTCAGAAATAACTCGTCGAACTTCCATACCTTAAATGAAATACCATTTTAACTTATATTGCCTAGTAGTCCTCAAACTTGAAAAGACCACAAAAAAATAAAAGGGATGAAAGTATGAAGTAGTAAAATGTGAATATGTAGTAGTAATTACGTAATATAAATACAGTTGGGATATTTCAAGTATTTATATTAGTATCTTCCAAAGACCCTATAAAAATGATTAGAAACCTAAGAAAACGAAGACATTTACCCGCCATTTCAGCAGCAATTCCTGTAACATTTCGTTGGGTCTCACCAAATTCTGCAGGCACGGAAATTACAACCTATATAGTTTAAATATAATATACTTATTTAGAACTAGGATAGCTTATTATAACTAGAATACATTAAATAAAATAATTTATATTAAATTAGATGAATAACCTAATATAAAAATTAAAGCAATAAAATGTTGTATTAATCAACTTTTAAGGAAACAAAATAGAACTAGCTTGATTAAGAGGAGTCTTTAGTTGTTTTTCGGCAGCATTGCGTAAATATGAGATAATAAAAGAACCGACTTCTTCAGGGTATAACTTCCTTAAACAAACAGTTGATTTGTTAGTGAAAAAAAAACTTTCCAACATTTGATAAACAATATTTATAATACCTACTTAATACCACTATCTAGTGGAATTTCAAAAAATGCATGGCCACCATCGTCCAACTTGATAGTGAAGGGATACCTTTTTTGATCAGCCTTTAAAATTTAAAAGCGGAGTCATATTCATTCAATAACAACTCCTATATATTGATGAAATAATGTTTGTAAATACAATGCCAAAAATCAAATAAATAAGTCTTATCTAATCTATAGGTGGTATTGTCTACAAAATAATAAAACAGCCTTTAGTAATGAGTAAAATCCTTACCAAAAAATTTGCATTATCCTTCTCAAAAGTTCTCCCGATAAACCGTTTAGCATCATATATTGTACGCTGCGGATTTTTTTCTTGTTGCTCAGTAGCTCTAGTCCCAACTAATACGGTACCATTTGCTCTAAATCAATATTTTAAGAAATATTACAAAGAAGCCCGTTAATTAATATTTCGAACTAAATACATTTCCAATACTAACAAGAAAGCAACAACACTTGGAACAGAACGTTTTCCAATATCATCTGGCACGATTAAAGTGTCGCCAGAAACTGCGTGATATATTCCTGAAGACAAAAATATAACTAAGAACTAATACCTCTACATTTTGTCGATATTTCAAAATATACACTAAAATCCGAAAACCGCAATAGTTAAGCTGAGGGAGTATTCAATCACCTATTGAAGAGAAAGTAGTCCCTAAATCAACTCCAGCTATTTTAGGAGGTGGTGGAGGTAAACCATATTGACGACCTATATATCCTGCTATTAAAACAGCTAACACAGCACCCCCTAAAAATAACTACATATTCATAAGAAAAAGTAGCATATAAATTGTTAAGAAATCTAAGCTATAAAATATTCTGGATGATATACCTATCACTGACATCGACGACATATTTATCTTGAACAAATTAATATTCGTTTGGTTCAAGCTATTGTTTAAAAAAAATTTTTTTTAGCCTGCAACTAACATCAAATCAACTCCAAAATGATTATAATATAAGAACTCAGAATAACAAAAAAAATTAATTCACAAACCAAATTACAAAAATGTTATGGATAAAGATTTAGTAAAATATTTTGATTAATAAATAAAGATATGCTTCACCTCTAAAAAATCAATGTAACAGTAACTTGATACTTATTACGTGGATATGAACAACTTTAACTCCATCTCTAATCATAAAATAAAACAAATCTACATTTTCAAAGAAAATATATAGTAGTTGAAACCCTGTACTTAATATACATTCTAACTTTCTAATGCAAGTTATTGTTAACAAGAAATATTTCGAAGGACTTCACTGCCGCGTGTGAAACGAGTGGCACATAAACGAAAATAGAGCGCATTAATTTATAGTTCTTGCAAGCAACTTGACCAATTCATATTTGTGTTGTGTTTCAGCTAAGTTTTAAAATGTCGTTTCTATTTTAGCTAGTATGAAGTTATTAAGCAATGAGAAAGAATACTTACGGCTTGTAAGTTACTACTCTAGAACTTGCAGGTAAGCAGCTATATACATGAGCTATTAATTAGCAAATAATCTGAAAGGCGTGGTTTTCATTCAGTTATCTTTAACCATGAACCTTACACTTAACATTTAGATTAATAAAATCCTGATATCATTACTTTTATACACATAAAGGGCGTAAATAATATATTATACAAACTGTGGGGACCTACAATAGACCTCGGCATTACATGCTAGTAAAAAAAATCATCTGTCAATTATCTTATGTTATACTCCTCTATACTTCTCATAATTTATATAAAATGCAGTACAGTACGTCTGGATTATTATAATGAATCCAAATTCAATGAGCAAATGTTGAATTATCATTATTTTTATTCCAGTTATCATTTCACGATAATTCTTTGTTCCACACAATTCTCATCATTTTGTGTTACCATGGGGACTGCCCCATTTCGCTCGATGTGTTCATATATTTATCTCCAGGACAGCCTCTACTTTCTCCTATGATTTCATTTAGATAGTTATCTAGTACACATCCAGCATCAAATTTTCTGCTTTATTGTACTTTTTATGAAACTACAAAATGGGGAATAATTACACTTCATTATCTACTCAAGATCCAAATGATATCATTGCCGGTCGCAACAGGTAAGTTCCCAAGCAGTATTTTCTGTAGGGAAAGCTGAAACTTATAAATTACAGGTCTAAGTTTGTAAATGTACAAGTTGGGCCAAAGAAAGAATTTATATATATGAATTTCTTCAAATCCAATAAAAATTCCTGAAAACCTGGAAATCTATTTACTCAACGAATTTCATAAGAATATATAAAACATGAAAGGAATAATTATCAATTTCGTGAAAAAAGAACCAACTTTTGCATCTTTTCCCATGTTTCCGGTTAGATTTTTTCCATTACTTTTAATTAACAAAATTTGTTTCTTTTTAGATGGGAGAGCTTAACAAATTATTTCGAATTCTTTTTTACTATATGACGTCTTCAGAAGAATTTCCTTAACTTTGAATCCCTGTGGTTAACCAAACATCTTATCCTTTGTTTCATCCAGATTCTGCCGTTTTTTCCTTTGAGTGAAATTAACTTTAATAACTATATAGTTTTTCCGGATAAACTAAATGTGATGGTAGTTTTAAATAATATCCAAGTTTTCCACACCAATAAGACTATTTTTAGTGAGAATATTAGAAAAGCGATATAAATTAATACGTATGAAAAGAGAAACATAAATGACTTCTCAAAACCCATAATTGATCTTTTATTTTTACGTATACTAAGTGAAATTAATAAATTCAAAAAAACTGTTAATCAGATAAACTAAGAGGTATTGTCTCACAATCAAGTGAATTAGTTAACCAATCTTCTTTTAGAGTCCGTTTTATATTTTGACTGTTACAAGATACAACAAGTTTTGCCAAAAAATTTGTCGAAATGAGTTATTACATTTAAAACATTTGCATAAATGTATATTTTATTTAATTATTAAATTGGTGGTATCATTAGGTCACGGATCAAACATACAAGTTCTACTTCTTCCGTCTCTTCACTTGTACAAATTCGACCCTCAATTCACTCTGATTCTGTCACAGCACTATCCGTTGTCCGCTTAGGAATGGTTATTACAGGAAGTAGAGACAAGGTACAATTATAATTTACGCATAGAAAATTTTCTCTAAAAATATTATTTTAGTTTAAATGATCTCTTCAGGACATAGCTTTAAATAATGTTGACACGGGAGAATGTGCATTGAAATGGACAGGGCATGAAAGTGAAGTCACCAAGGTATACATAATGTGAAATTTCTGCTATATTTCTTTCAAGGATTTGCTTCCATTATTATAAAAGTAAATGTTTTTGAGCTCGCCTACAGAAATGCTGTGGGGAACCACATGATCTTGAGTGGATCAAGAGACCAGACTGTGAAATTATGGCAGTTCAATTCGAGACATACACAACGCACATTCCGTGGACATAAGCTCAGTGTTACTGGACTTGTCACCATAGATGGTGAGGCAGCCATTCTTATAATGAAAACTTTTTAGATCTTGATAATCTTGCTTGTTTTGGACTGGTATCAAATCTAGATAATTGTGCAAACTCCAGCAAACACTTGATGTCCTATAAGATTTAGCGTTTTAAAGTACCTTTTCTCCTATTAAATGGGCAAGATTTAACTATCAATGGTGTGTTTTCTAGGTTAAATTCACAGAGGAGAGAAATATTTCCGAAAATACCCTCTTTTCTGATTATGGGTTTAAACTTTAAAAGCGAATTTCTGTAAAACAGAAATATTTATTCATCAAGAAAAAAAGTTCTTAATTAAATAAACATCTTTTTTAAAAGTTAAATAGTTAATTAAAAATTTTCGATAATTTATTCGTGTCTGGATCTCGAGATACAGTAATACGTCTATGGGATATTAATAGTGAGAAGAAAGAAATTCGAAGCACTTTGGTGAACCGTAATTTGGTAAGTTAAATGCCACTACTTATTTGTTATGCACAAAATTATATATATGTATATGTATATAACAAAATAATACTAACATTTATATTGTTGAATGTTATTTACATCGTTTTAATACTAAATGAAATCTATTATCATAATTAGATAAGTATTTTTGAATTCCTAGTTTATTATGATAACTATTATGCTTAAAATGACCACGAAGATGATTGGCTACGTTAGGTAACGCATATCACCTACCACGCTGCCAGCAATCTTCTGGCTCAATCTTCGGAAGACAAAGAGGTGAAGTGAGTCTAAATACAACCCTTACACTCTTTACCTAATGAGATAGTCAGCCTCTTTTTTCAACTTTCTACGGTTTTACCAGAAGCAACTTCTTTGTAGAAGCCACATTATTAAACATGAAAAAAAATCTCGAATGATTGATTCTAGGCTGTGGGATCCACGTACTCTCCAAATAGTGACTCAACTACCACGAAAAAATCATATACAGACACATTGTGAATTTATGGCGGATGGAAACTACGTCATTTCCAGCAGTAACGGATTCAATGGCGATGGTTGTGAAGTATCGGTTAGTGTCCAAATGTTTTCTGGAAATCTGAACATAATTAATAAAAATTTTGGCAAGATTTTTTTCGGTATGGGACGTCCGAGCTAAAAAACTTCTACGGGAGATGCGTGGCCACGAAGGATCTGTGACATGTGTCATATTTCTAAATCAGCAGATTTCCTGGAAGAAGCTTTTGCTTAGTGTATCGATAGATAAAACAGTGCGAATCTGGAACGCAGAAGATGGAAGTGAGTTTTAGGCTAATTTGCTCATAAGAGATGTGGAATGAAGTAGCATTAAGCTAACATCTGAAATTAAAATAAGAGTAATTTCGTTAGTTTGTATTCATTCACATTATGATTTATTTTTATAGTCTAAGTCAATAATTTTTTTAGACTGCTTGTGGGTAGAAGATATTCCATGTGATACGGATTTATTGCAATGTGTGGCGTTTAACGATGCTCAGTGAGTAATTTGCGTATCTAAGTTAATTCATTTACTTCCTACTTTTAGGTGACTTACTTATATATCTATTTTGAACAGATCAACCGATATAAGATTAAAACACCGTTTAACTAATAGATTACTACTAACTATACGGGACAATAAGGAATTTCATACTACTAGTTACTATTCTTCTCAACGACTTTCTTTATAACGAGAATTACTTAAGCCTTTAAGACATGAAGATTTTAAAAATATATACTTATCGGATTTTGTGTAAGTAATGCACTATTACTTCTTAAATCTAATGTATAATTTTAGCATTGTTGTGTCTGGTGGTCGTGGTCTACTAGCTCATATGAAACTACAAGAACGGGCTGGAAAACCATTTCTTCAATTATTATCCATACAGAAGCCAAATAATTGTAATAATTGATAAAATTTTACCTGGAAAAATTAAGAAGAGTTCAGTCTAGTAGCACCTCTCTCTTTACTCAAGTAGCCTGTTGATTTAATTATTCACTAATTGTTGAGAGTGAATTTAAGTCATAGCTGATCAAAACGTTTCGGAGCACTTATTTCATATTTTAATATTATATTTAATTCGAATGTAATAATATATGAGATATTGCAATGACTATTTTCGACTACTATTAGATACAGATTCTAATTAATGTCAAATATTTGAGAGAAAAATACTTTGCTGATTCCATATCTAATAGTTTTGAGTTATTTTATTGATATAAAATTTAATTTCTAAGTATAATACAAATTTCCTTCACAAATTTCTGTTTAAGAACATGATTTTAACCTATTGCTTTTTTTCAATTATATTAGTATAAAATATATTTAGTTGTTACCGTACGCTAGTGGTATTTTCTGGTTGTTTTTGAGCCAAATATTTTTTATTAAAAATGATATAGATTAGGAACTTTCACTTAGTGATTTTCCTTCATTCAAACTTGGTGTTTGGTTATTTTAAGTAGGATATTTATAAATGACAATAGGTTTTATGCTAGAATCAAATGTAGTAACTTTCTAATTTGTGTATGAGAGGTGAAGAAACATGGTTTTGCTCTAGATCGTTTAAATTTAGAACAAATGCCATTTTTTTAAATGCTCCAAATTGTTACCATATGATGAATTTGTGTTCCAGAGCCAATAATATTGAGGAATTTAATAGATTCAATAAGAAAAATAATTTTATCGAGTCGATATTCAGCATAATTATAATTATAGTACGTATTATTACTGTAACACAGATTACGCTTCTAAAAAAGTACTGTATACACGCTTTCCGCATATTGCCCTTTCATGCTTTATCCCTCACTCGCCTGGCGTGCACAGTGTTAGCAAAGAACAAGATGGTATCTTTCTGAGTGGTTGAGTTAATTCAACTTTGCATTTCCATTTCAATTTTTAATGTCTTATTTACTACTTGTAATAAGAGAATATAATGTTGAAATTTTCAGTAGCAATATTTATTTTAATATTTGCAAGTTTATATTGGGAACTGTCCTTGTATTCTGGTGGATATTAATCTAGATATAATCAAATGGAGCAGTTTTTTAGATTATATATATACATAGATTTACTCAGAATATTTTTCCATGATTATATTTACGATTTAGATTTTTATGAAACTTGTTTGAAGGTTACTCTACTGTACATGGATACAGATGTTAAAGATGATAGACTTGTTGAAGGTTTGTTCTTAATCATATAATGTTCTAAATTTTTTCATCTGTTTCGGTAAGTATTTTTATGTGGGGTTTTTAAAATCCGTAATCTATCAACATGTTCTTACTACTGTAAATAGGAGATAATAATATAACTGGAGCAGTTTCCTTTTCAAAATATTTTTTCAGGCTTTAGTAATGATGCATTAGGATTAACAACTGTCCTTATAGCGACTGGTATATTGCTTATTTTGAATAACTTTTATAGGTGAATTTTTTTGCCCTTCTTAAATTTATGGTTAGAATTCTTCTCACAACGTGGTTGAAACTTTATCAGTAAAAATTTAGTAAAGTATATCAATGTATTTATTATTCCAATAAAATGAGGTATTTTGGTTTTGTACTTAATATACTTCCAATAGAAGAGCTATCGAAGGCAATCATATCCATCCTGAACTAGCTGTAGATATCCAAGGATTTAGGGAACTGTTCGTACGACCAAATCCTCGAAATAATGTACACGAAACTCATGTAAGGTGTTAACCTCTACTTCATTTATTTCTACAACTGTACTATTTACAAAGTTATCTGAATTTTTCTTTTAATGCCCACTTATTAATATTGCTAACGTTTTAGCGATTAGTTGCTGCACGGATGCATACTGATCGGATGTGTCCTATTTGTTATGGAAATGCATCTTTCCCCATATTAACTAACTGTGGTCACATCTTTTGCTGTACGTCCTTTTTTAAATATAAATACTACCCTTTACATTTCTTATTAATTTCGAATTTTCCAGGTGAATGCATCATGGGTTACTGGCGGCATAGCGCTTCACTTGTATCTCCTGTGAATTGTGCCATATGCCGATCATCGGTAAATAAGGAAATATATTTAAATTATTTCTAAATTTATAAGCACTATTAAAATGGATTTTTTCTTGGTTTTCCGATTTTATATTAGTTTGTAATAGCTATGCATGCATATGCAGTTTCAAAAACTAGAAAACTAGGATGGAATTTTCAAATCAGTATTACTGTAACCATAGAAATTCATTAGTATCCTGGTTATTCTTTTATTCTATAATATGCCTATAAAATTATAAATATGCGGAAATAACTACTATTAAGTGGCGACAATATGGTTTTTATCAGAATCTAAGTGATTATTCATGAATAGGGAGGTGCATTTTCAGAAGCAGTTGAGTGAGGATCGGAATATTGTAACGAATCACTACGGAAACCTGTATCAGATTAACTTCCACATTTTTTATTTGCTAGTTTATTCTTAACTCAGTGGGACTTTATTTATTACTGTTGTTCGTACTTCAATATTGTCTAAAATACGTTTGTGATTGCTTCCAATTATTTCGCGACTAAATAAATATGAAAATACAATATTTTCATAAAGTACTGCTAAATGCATATTTAGAAAAAATATTCTTGATCCGTAGTTTCTAATGCACATAAGTCTAAGAATGGGCATCCTTTCCATTGTAAAGTAAATCTGTTGTAAAATTAGTCGATCTACCATTTAAAGTTGATCATGAGCTAATATCTGATATTGAGGTCACAGTACTTCTCCCTTTGGATTGGCCCACTGATAATTCTGATGATGAAGATAGCATTCGTCATAATAATATAGGGCTCGATGATTATAACAGAAGGTTTTCTGGAGATCGACCGGTAAATCTTTTTTAAATCATCGTTTAAATATTTGTATAAAATAATTTGTGCTTTATCTTTTAGTGGCTTGAATATATTTGGGACTTACCTGTTCTTGTACCGTACGTTATACGAAACCTGTTCGACTTTAATGGGCTCATGATTATGTTCAGGTAATTTTGTCCTCGAAAATCTATATATGTTACTATTTATCGATAACTTCATTCTAGATTACGCGTTGTATTGATTGCTATTGCTATCGTTGGCTATGTACTCACACCATTTGATATGATTCCAGAGTCTGTTTATGGATTCATAGGTTAATTTTCTTTTAGAATTTTTTAGTGTGATGTTCTACTTCAAACACATGTACTACATTTAGTGAATTTATTTTAAGGTTTTATGGATGATTTGTTCGTTGCGGTATTAATGCTTGTTTATCTATCTATTGCCGTTCGACATTTCATGGCCAGAAGAGGAGAAGCACCACCTCAATGAATCCTGACATTCTTTTAACAATTTTTTAATTATCTCATATCTTTTGTATCGCCTTATGTTTCCTAATTTATGCCTCCCTATGAATATATTGTACTAACCCTATTCCATTTTCAATTTACTGTGTATTATAGAGCGTTACGAGTATATTTTCTATAGTCCGAGTTATTTGCACTAAATGAATAGTTTTTAATGACTTTGGACACAAAATGTTAAAATATCCACTTATATAAGATATTTTTATGTACATTGCGTTGATTTAAAAAATATGAATCCTTTTTGCTCATGCTTAATTTTTAATTTTCTTTATGAATTCTATATTTCAATGTAGGTCTTCTAAATTTTCTTGTATTAGATATACATATCTACCAATAATTTATTTCCAGTCCTATGCAAATTTATTAAAAGCTTTGTAATCAAATTGAGAGTCCTTTTTGAAGGGGACAATAGGTTTGCAGCTCTTCACGTTATAGTAATACTTTCTAAAAAACGTTTTATTTCGCTAGGAATTGCATACTAGAGTTTTAAGCTAATTTTAGCATAAGAAAGTTGTATCCATACGATGGAGATAATGTGAGATCACTAAAATCGCAGATGCCTATGAAAAGTGACAATATCGCACACAGTGCGGTACAACTACTGTGCTGCTGTACTACAGTAATTTACTTGAGAACACCGTGTACCTATTGCCCTTACATAACGATACATCTCTTTTTCTTTCCTCCCTTCCCCTCTGGGTCATCCATAGTCAACGCTAGTGTACGCTTTTTTTCCATTGCTAGAAGAGTCTGGAATAATTCGCTGATATTGTTGTTGTTCTTCGCGCTCGTTTCAATAAATCCCGTTCCCCATTTCGTAGCCAACTTTTGTCCTAACTCTTTCGTTACTTCACGTTTCTGAAAGTAATAAAACTGTCAGTATATATCCTTGGCCGTTCTAGCTCTAAATACTTTAATATATTGAAATAAGAAAGAGTAATAGTTAGTTCTACTCACTCCTTGTTCATCGCTCTTGTTGCCAACTAGCATGATCGGGACATCACTTATCGCACTGCCTTTAACCTCCGTCAGAGTTGTTACGATAGGTGCCAATTCCTCTAGAGACTGTTTACTAGAATTATATACTTCTGTTAGTGAATTTTAATTAATTGTTTAATTTATAAAGTACACTATTTGTTTATCATAAATCTGGAATGATTCTGTTACATAATAAAACTGTTATTTTACCTTGTCACAGAATATATTAGAAGAAAGGCGTGTCCTTTGCTTATTGATAGTCTTTGCATTGCAGGGAATTGATGACTACCAGTTGTATCAGTAATTTGTAGGGTGCAGACATTCTTTTGATTGCAGCTGATCACCTGTCAACATGCCATATTTATTATATTTACCTTAGTGCATAAATGTAATTTCCACCATGTCTTATCTCACCTATTTGTAAAAAAAAATACCATTTTCTCTCCTGCTATTCTTCTGTATCAGTACAAGAGTTTTCTTTAACCATCTCCCTTTTTTTCATCCTTTATGACGACTCGCTTCAGTGAACATCTTCACAGTGGCGCACAGCAGTATTCGCTTGTTTTCTTCGTAGGGCGATTCTATATTCTCAGTTCTAGTGCTTTCATGTAAACTTGAACGGTTTGTTGCCTCCCTAATATAAACTGTCGCCCGTTCCTTCCGCTGCAGCAAAAATGCACTGTTATATTACTCATTTACCACCAGCTTATACTACCACTGAGTAATTATAAACCACTTACATATTTATGGTTTTACAATGGCCTCCAACACTAGCAGAATTTTATTATATTCACACTTGTCTTAGGAATGACGGAGTTTGATTATGTAATTAAAGCTCGTAGTACACGCGGTTTTCTGTAAAAAGATATATAGAAATAAGACATACCTGTCTATATGTGTCCTCAATTGTTGGCACATAATTTTCACTGAAGGTTCCTTTTACAAAACGTTGTACAATTGATGATTTTCCGACTCCACCAGCACCAAACACTGCCACACGATAATCTGAGGACGACGCCTCTCCTACCCGGCTACCCTGTTTTAAGCGAAATCTTTGTCTGTTACAATACCATATTATTGTTTCTTAATTAAGAACTAATTGAGTTATTAAATGCTTCGTAGAAAATAAAATATGCTTTTCAGAAAAATTAAGATTTAATTTCAATATAATTTATCGGTAATAAGATACACTTTTAAAATTTGTATACCTATAAACCAATATTATCTATATATTTTGAAACTTACCGAGCCGGACGTGTTGGCAGTATCCTCAATGCTGACTGTAGAAAAACCTAAATATTAAAAGTAAATAGATATGTCATTTTGTTTTTTATTGTTCATCTCCATCAAGAGCAATTTTTAGAAATGTTTGAGCGAATTATGACAACGATGCCAGTTGAGCCAAATAAGACGATAGGATATGAGTGAAAATATGGTTAACATTAATGCGGACAAATAAAATTATAACCAAGGAAACCAATACATCATCAAAACTGCCGAAAGATTATGTTCACAGAGTTGACATAAGTGGTTGCACATATATTCTGGATAAAATTCATATTTACAGATGAATTACTAAATAAAGGAAAATTACCTGAAACCACATCTGGTTCTTGAATAAATTGTCAACTAAGGGAAACTGATTGAAAAGTGAAAGAATGAAGGAGCTGAGAGTTAAGGAGTGTACATAAATAATATTATGGATGAAGATAATAGGTCATGTGGATAGATGGTATAAAATTATACTGTACTACAGATCTGAGTGTTTTTTAGTCAATTATTTTATACAATACACAAAATAAAATATTGCTAGCATGTAAAAGCTCAATTGTTACAGCTAGTTTTGGAGCATAACGTACCCAAATTTCAATCAAACAAAAAACCTATGAGTTTCGTGCGTGAAGTGCTCATTGTTATAAGGAAGTCATTGCACAGGAATTGCGTTTTTGTTGAATATTCTTCGTAAAAATATACTCAAGAGGAGCAAAACTCATGGACTTCAAAGTGAATGCTACTTATGTGCAATTAGTGCCAATAATACATAATAGACAAGTTTGATGCTGAGATTTTTCTCATTTTCGTATGAATTAAAATTTATTTGATTAGATTAAATCTTTATTTTAAAATTTAAATTATTAGAATGTAGTCATAAATATTTTGGTATCTCTATATAGTTATTCTAATAGGAGGCTTTAAGCTAAATGAAAGTAGAAAATGGAGATTCCATTAAGAATTGAACAAAAATAATAACTTCAAGTGGGTAGTAAGAAGATTGAATTGTCATAAAAGTAAAGGGTGAACTTCAGATGAGGAGCATGTCAGGAGGCCCGAATCCGTCGGCGGGCGCAGGCAGAATTAGTCTCGGATCAATACTAAACTGCGCCAGAACAACTTGCGAGCTCTACACAATGAGGTCTTAAACTGAATTAAACTCCCTTGTCGGAAATATGTCTAGATTTATACCGAATAAGAGATTACAAATAATGATAATTCAATGTATCTCACGTCTAAAAGAGGACAAATTTACAGTGAAAATCACTTATTGCTCACACGATATATTTTCCTACCTGAATATTGTGACATAGCTAAATCGTTTAACAAATTTGGTTACTTCCAAACAATAGATTAAGATGAATAACTGATAATCATTCATTACATATATTTCTCGTTTTGAAAAATAATTGATTACTTGTCATCCATAAATATCCTCTATTTTTCCATATTTTTCTTTGCTAAACTTATAATAAGAGAAGCTCCGGCATCAAATAGTTCAAAGATGTCAAAGACATTACTACGTTGGAATCTATAATATATTCTGATTTTTGATTTTTCAGGCCTTTGCTTAATTTTTCATTAATTTATAATGATTTCTATAAGTAGATTTCTTCCGTATATGCTATGATCATACCACGCATAATATTTACCCACCTCATGGCTCTAACCGTGTCGCCAAGTTTAACTCTTGATTTCGTGCGAATCCTTTCCGCTTCTATATCCAATAAAGTAAAAATACCACAGCGAGAGACCCCATCCTTGCAAACAATTAGTAGTACTCCTTTGTTGTCGTACCCAGTAACTTTCCTGATCTTCAGCACAACAATTGAGCGAAAGCAATAGACATTACATGGTACAGGTATGAAAAAATATTATGGAATTAGAAGCTCTAACCAAATAAAATGAATGTGATAATAGAAATAAGAAATTTTGTCCAAAAACTTATACCTTTTCATGGACGTCTAGTAGATTCTTAGGTATCTCATTGTCTATATCCCATCCATTTACACAGAATACCCTTACTTTCTGTTTTCCACCAACAAATAATGTGTGTACATCCATTCCAGACGCTG
Source organism: Heterorhabditis indica (assembly GCA_020740425.3). Classification (NCBI taxonomy): domain Eukaryota; kingdom Metazoa; phylum Nematoda; class Chromadorea; order Rhabditida; family Heterorhabditidae; genus Heterorhabditis; species Heterorhabditis indica. The sequence goes on from JAJAVP010000059.1 coordinate 129,400, forward strand.
GACAATAAATTTAAAAAAATCCCTTATGAAATGGCAGTTTTAAAATGTTTATCAAAGCATAGGATTTGTGAAAATAACATACTTCTAGTTTCTTCATCAGATTTTATAGTTATTCCACTACACTTAGTTTCTTTACCAGGAAGAATTAACCTGAAGCATAGGACATTTAAATCTGAGATGGTGCTTTTTATTTAAAGTATAAGTTTCTATACACCAAATACAGTGATATTATAGTAATACCTTCCTTCATCACTGTCAGCTTTATCCAATAAAATAATTGCATCAGGTTTTGTTTGGTTGACAAGACGAAAGAAATCATTCTGAGTATCCTTGTTAAATGGCGCTTGTGCCAAAATATACTGACCTAAAATAATTATTGAGTATTACACTCTTTTCGGTTATTTTAAGTAATTTTTTTCTCCACTATACTATTGCGGACACATCCATCCACGAATGACGCGTGATAGTAGTCTGAACCGTCATTGAGAATGACCCTGTTCCAGTCATAGAGTAAGACGCCTGGAAATTACTAATACACTAGTACTTATCATGTTTTCATGCCTTAAAATGACAAGTGTGGAGAACCTACGGTCTGGACTTAGGTTTTTCGCCGCATTAGCAGTGCTCCAATATGCGAAATAAGTAGATGTCTCACGAACGAACTCCTTATGTAGCTGAAGAATACCCTCACCCAATTTCTTCGACACTATCCGAGAAAGAATCTAAATATATTCACTTTATACCTAAATTCTATTTTAAATGTAGAACAACGTTTCTTATAAGTTAAGAATAATCATTTCTAACTCATGTTTATATTTCCTAATCATCAGCATAAATAACGGTACAAGAAGTCAACGAGATTTTTTAAAGCACTTATTTCAATTAAACGAACACTTTCGATAAGCTTTTTGGGGCTGGGAATCTTGTTTCTAGATTTTCGCGTGGAGCGGGTTGAAACGCGATTTGCAGAGATCAAAGCTACTGATCCATCCTTGGTCGCAAATGAATCCATACCTAAAGATTAGTCTAAAGAAATATGTTGGAGCTTACCTATTCCAAAGGTCTCGTGAATATGATACTTGTAAATTTAATTTAATAATAATATCTTTCTTTTTAATTGTACTAAAATAAAAATAAGTAAAATAACTCACTGTTTAATATCAATTACAGAATACAAATGAACCAAACCATTGATCTGGGGAATCAAAATTAACATGATTTGGAAGTAAACACTGATTTAATTCTGATTCCACCACTAAGTTTTTTCTTTTGTGGATTTCCATCACAATTTCACACAATAAGACTGTTCCTGTTCTTTAAATTCAAAGGTAAAAAAGTATATTTATTATGTTCAAGCACTTTAAGACAAAAATCCTGGGACAGAGGTAGAATATGGGTTACGACCGCCTCCTGTGAATGAGACGATCAACTAGTTCCTCACATTTTGCTATCTTCTTGGACTTTTTCGCACCCGAAACAAAGGATCTCATCGATCGACTTTCGATACCTGAGTATGGTAATACTAGCTGTTAAGTAAAGTATAACTCAGATTACTAATGATGTGTGGAAAGAGTTGCATAGAAATCAAAATAGGTCTAAAAAATTGAGTTAGTTATGCACTTATATTGAACTTCTATACACCATTACATTAGTAAAGCAACTCACTGGGAGTGAGACATTTGTAGTAAGCGACAACAGATGCAGTCATGAGTACTGTGAAGAGCAGCATATAAAAGGTAATAATCTCGCCTGTTTGAAATTGCTGAAACTGAAGCTGTGAGCCAACGATGTTTATACGCAAGAATTATCCTAGCAACTTTTGTGAATTGAAGATTCCACATTTTAAACCCATTATTTATTACGTTATAAAAGCGAACGGTTTCACCTGCCGGAGAACCTATGCGTGTGACTGTAAATGGCATGATAGTAAGGTAACCTACTGGCGTAGACATCATGAAGCAGTCTTCCGATCTATCTAGTATTCATGCATTCAGGAATACATCCAGCCAGGAGTGTCGTGTGCAGAGGATGCTTTACACCGCAATCGATTATATCCCTTACATGCGGCAAGCCGTTCAGAACTCTCCACAAATGACATACTATTTCTCATTAGCGACTTTCATATCGGAGCGCGTTCTAACACTTATTCCTCCATTTTCCCGTTTCCTTAACTTACCTTAACGTGCAACTTATTTTGAAACAAGAATAGATCGAGAACCGGCATATGGATCTGCAAGAATGCTCATTTATATTATTTGTACATGTTTCTCTGTTACTGATTTTTATGCTCAAAAATCCAACTAAACTGAGTCAATTATTAACTCATATATATTATCCCACTGACTTGGTCTACAAAATTTGTAGTATATAATGACGCCGAAGGTGATGATTGCAGTGAATAGGGCAAAAATAAGAGTGACTTGTTCACCCGTTTGCATAGAACTAAAATTTTCAAAGAAAATCAAACAATCTCATTAAAGAATGATAAAGAGAATAATATTTAAAAACTATTCTAGAAGAGGTTAATAAATTGGTAGAAAATAGATGACTTATTAAATACAAATAAGATTTTATTAGAATTTAATTAACTATGTACTTACAGTTAAACCGAAATCATAGCACTAGGGAATTCAAGTGTTACAAGTAATAAGAGACTGAGCTCTATCAAAAGTTATGCAACTTCACGAATACTATATAATTTTACTCATCTTGTAATTTTTAATTCATCGTAGAATTAAACGAAACCTTCACGCAACGCATAAATAAAATAACACTGATGAAAAAATTAAGGTGAAAGGCGGTCCAGTCTGGTAAAATATCTGGGTAGGGGCAATGACGGAATACGATTAGGAGTAGGACAACGGAAATTGGTTTATAACTGCGAGGTGACAAAACATCTGGATAAAAGGAGACTATAACCGGACAGGTAGAAACCTAAGTTGTTATGCGTTGGGAGCTCGAGGAATCTACAATACAGTCTTCTTAGTGAGAGATTCTTCTACGACTTCTCGAAATTTTTATCCACAAGTAACATAAGCTGCTGAGTATTAACAAAGAGCTTCTTCGGATTTGTATATTTTCAAGTGTCAGCTATGTGGTAATTATTAAAAGAGTGTAAAATGCAAATCTAAATGTCAAAAAATTTTTAAAAAATCCAATTAGGATTTTGGTAGTTATTTATAACTTATAAAGTGGTAGTTGTTGAGAAAACGTAGAAACAAAACAGCTCACACTTCCTATCATACGATCACAGGTTAAAAACCCTTTATGAGAATTACTTGATAGACATGCAACTGAATCAATACAAAGATGATAATGGTTTCCCATACTATTTCTTCCTGATTAAAATATTTCGCTACATAGAAACAGTCTCAAACTTACGGTTGGCTTTTATGATTGCACTGTAAGGAATCCCAAAAGCCTCTGTTGAAGAAAATTAGCATCAATCTGAAATTTTAAATAAGATGTAAAAAAACAATGACCTTAATAGTAGATAGGTTTTACTTAACTATGCCATATTTCTACAATAAATATTAATCAAACATCAAATCATATGGTGGTAATATAAAATCCATGAATTATCCTAGTTTAATACAAAATAGATTATTTCGATTGATCTATACTTTTAGAAGACTACTATATTTAATTTCAAAACTCTTTTAGAAAATTTTGCTAAAATTATGGCAGACTCCCTATTAGGAAACAAATTACATTTAAAAATGATTTAATATTTTTCGATGTGGAAGAGAAGTACTACATCGAAAACATTTCCTGATTTAAAAGTAATGAATACATTCATCAGTCTTGAGTGACAAATAAACAGCAAAATGCTTGAACATGACATGCTGTGCAGAATGGAATGAAGCTTGTCAGTGTTAACCTGTTGATTAAAGATGAATGAGAGAAACACATGTCGTAGAGAAATAGTGATGTCATTTAATCGGAAAATAAAACTAGCACCAGATTGGCTAATCATTCAATTCTAACTGTATATAACGGAACATAATCGAAATTAGATTCTTTTTAATGCAGTATTACTAGAGACGTTCCCATACCCTAGTAGAAACGAGTTCTAAGCTGTCTCCAGCGCATATCTTCAGCTATTTAAAACATCTTTTCAACTATCTCTAGTCATTCATAGTACTAAAAAATGAGCAAGGTTATCACTCATAGTCCCCTGTTTTCGAATTTGCAGTTGAAAATACTTCGTGTCACGAACAGTTTTAGGTCTGGCGTAGTGCTTGGTTCATGGCCTTCCAAGCGACTAGTCTAAAACTGAGCCTCAAGCTTGTTATCAAGTGGTTGATGTTCTTGATAATCGCAGAAGATTAGATGCTAAGATCTATATTTTATGGAACCAAAACGTGTGTTGATATGGGAATAGTACACAGCCAATCAATAAATTTTCATTTACGATTAAAATTCTTAGTTAGAAATGAATGAATGACATAACTCCACTGAAAAAAATGAATAATGTTAAGGTATTTGAGGAATGTGATTGCATGGATCATTCTATTCGAACAACTATAATTTTTCCATTGAATTATGGAACATAATCATAAATGCCTGCAAACTTATAAAGTAACCGCTACAATTGTAAATATAGTCACAATTAAATATAGAAACAATATTTGATGATAGTAAATATCGAAATATCCTAAGCCGTTTATTGTTAGTCAATTTTTGATGAAGAGTCACAGCTTAAGATAGCTGACTACTTACAAAACTTATTATGAAACTTCCAGTGGTGACAATGACGATTAACGCAGTGGAGATACAAGTCCTGAAGCACGAATAATTGACAGAAGTAATTCATATACCATATATTAGTATTAAAATGTATACACTGCTGTAGGGAAAACTAAGATTAATAGGGCATCCTTTGAGAAAGTTATACATGTTGAGCTTGTTTAAAGACCTTAAACGGACATTAAATGATATGTAGAAGACAAAAAAAGATTCCGTTCTTCAATTACTGCATATGTCGAATATTTTATATTATCTCATATTTTTTTAGGTTTCACCATTGCAATTACTTCAAGTAACTAGAGTAACAATGTGGAACTAATATTATCAGGCTCAATGTGACATTTTCATATTTATAAGAAAATACTCACAGCTTTTTCAAAGTATCTGAACTAAATACTCTTGATCTACGAGAAGTTAATCTTGTCTTTATTCTGTCGGGCGGAAGATTTTCATCAAAAGAGACACGTTTAAGACGTCTTGTAGAGGCCTTAAAAATACTTTACCCAAAATAAATGAAATCTAGAGAAGTAAAGATATTCACTGAGTTAATAAAAATATAGGTGTATATGTAAATACGTACGAAATATTACCATGAGCAACCTACAAGGTTTTTACTCCTATCGTTCGCCGAATTCCACGTACGCAAGGAACTATTTGGAGGAGTAACCTCTAAATTAGCAAGTAGTAGCCGATCGATTTCCACATTTCTAGGTGATCTCTCAAATTTGTCAGAGATTCGTGATTCTTCTTCCCGAATAGGTCCTTTCATAAGAAATTTTTGATCCATTTAAAATGCGTGAAGATCATGAAAAGAATAGATTCCTGTCACAAAAACTATTTGATATTAACTGTTGTGAGTTAGTTAAATAAGTGTATAGTTATTGTTAATGCCACTTAAAATGCCCATAAAGTTAGCAAAGTATGAAAGATAGAAATACTAAATTTATTTGTCATTAATAATAACGGCATAGGAATCAGTATGAAAGGAGAAACTACAAAGCTTATCGATATAAATTGCTCCAAGGATACCAGGTAGATCAGAAAATAGTAGGTTACGTCCAATGTATAGCACTAAACATGTGAACCACTTGTATTTTGATCTTGATCACATTCAGCAAAGAGACGCTGACTGCTCTTAGTACTATTAGATCCAATTTTATATGGCAAATATAATAAAACGAATTTTCTTTAGAAGTTTTTACATTTAACATAAATGAAATACCTAGAAAATAAATTGTTAACTAAATTATTAAAGACAACACTATTTACTCCGCTTTGTAGATCGGGAATTTTTTACGCTCTCAAACTAACGCTTATTGGTAGATGATAAATCCTATAGATTTTATTGATATTTATTATGCTATTCAATACTTTTTGGTAACATAGTCCTTTAGTCATGGTCATTCAATTTGCCAAGTCATCTACTACTCTTTCTTGTTCTTGAGAAAGCAGGAAATTCAAAACAAATGCTGAAAAGCTTGACAGTATCAGTAATTTACTTCAGTGTAACGAACAGCTGACGATAACATTTAACCTTTTTGGTGTTGACTCAAATTAAAAACTACCCATTATTATGAGGGTTCAGGATTACTTTGCAGTTTAATAACGCCAAAACATCTTAACTGGCTGATGGTGAGAAATGAGTGGTTACGAAAAAAATAACACAAAATGGCAACACCACAGAAAAGTGATATTTGCAACTTTCTGAGATTTGGTTTTATATAAAGAAATTTTCAGTTAGTAAGTATATTTGCCTAATGTTGATTATTTGTATGACTATAGATGCTTACTTTTTTGGCTATGGAAAAGAACTTTATTTAATTATTATTATAAGTGCTCCTTTCCACAACATTAAAACGACAAGAAATAATAATAGATTGTAGATTACGTGAGTGGTAGACTGATCAATACAATAAAAGATGCTGTATTGTATTCTTTAAATATTTATGAGAAATTAGCTACTGGAATTAAAGAGCAGTTATTTTACTCTATTTGGACTAAGGGGAACACTGATGCCAATTTTCTACAAATATGAATAAATTTAACAGTCTTTTTTTCGGCTAATTTCTTAAACTTAGATGCTAATTTCTAAAGTAATTAAAAAAGAAACAGGGACTCCTTATTTTCTTTCATGTTGTTTGAATCCCCAGATGGTATTTAACGAGTAACTATAGTTGTCTGATCTGTTACAACACTGTTTGTTCATGAGAATCCGCGCTCAGAAAACAACCATTTCAGCAATGCAGTTTATATATCAAATATACATATAATAGGGTACATAAGTGATCAATACTGTCATATGTAGCCAGTCAACCGATTCCAATACCGAATCCACTGCCGAATCCGAATCCTCCAATTGGAGTGGAGATTCCCAACTGTCGACCTCCTCCTATACTAAACAATTGGCCGAAACCTCCTCCATAACCCCCATATCCACCACCGTAACTCGGATAACTGAAATTTCAACCTCTATAAGAAAGTATATAAAATCATATCAAGAAATGAGGACTTAAAAATTGGTTGGCTTTCTTCAAATTTGTATACGTACTATTAAACTTATAGGTGATCGATAACCAATTTTAAAGTTCAAATTTCTTTTCTCCAATTAGAGAAGTTAAAAATATGCATTTTTTGAAGGAATAATGTTAGATTTGACTTCCACTACCGAAGATAATAGAACCACATGCTAAGATTTAATAGATTTGATAAATCCATCCCATACATGCATGCATATCTCTTACCCTCCCCATCCATAGGATGGATAGTGGTAGTGTGGATACGTGTACGCGTGAGGATAGTAGCTGGAAAGGTCAATGTCGTCTGTTCACTTTAGAAATTACAGTCCCATACTCATATTAATTTATAGTTGGTTTTTTATATACTGAATGAATTTATGAATTTATTTAATTGAGTCGACCGACAAAATGCAATATTTAGAGTTTGATCCTCATGTCTTCGATAATCATCACATAGCATGCGATATATTTAGAGCGCTTAATTTGATGATTTATGGCGTAAGTTACTCTGTTTAAAAAGGGGTCACTTTCAAATAAGGTCTAGAAAAATTAACAAGTGTTCAATTACTTTTTATATTGAAATTACCCTTTCTGATCTACATGTGTTCACTCTCTTATACTATTGCTAAGATTAAAGAGTATTTAACTCCCCTTCCCAGAGAATTCAACGCTGCAATCGTACGCCTATTTTAACAAGGTTATAAGGCTTATGTAAACTTTCGTAAAACAACGAGGAAGTCAGTGCAAAGGGATTTTACCTTGATGGTTGGTAGTAACTTCTATAGGGATTATAATGATAATGATAATGATTTTCTATTTCACTTGAAGATGATGGACTGAAATAAGGCAAAAATTAGCAGTTTATAAAAACAGCTAAACATTATTATATCTTTAGTGGGACTTATTACCTAATTCCATGCCTCCTCCTATACTTATCTCTTCTATATTTCCTCCACAAATAGTATTCATAGTCATCTTCATCTGATTCTTGCCACCATGCTGAGCGTTTCGTATCTTTCTAAAACTATATATACCTGTAATAAAATTGGTTTGTGTTCTTATTGCTTTATATTTCTTAATATTGCCTGCCTTTTTCCCGCTACTGAACTGAGTCTTTCCTTCCTCTACCCTTTTGCCAGTTTCATTATTTTTTTGCTCCAGTTCTCTCTTATAATCGCTTATCGTGTATACAGAAGCACATGAATTTAATAATGGCCTTAGTTTGCATATTCTCTCTGGAAATCATGAAATATTAGTATAATAGAAACTTGGATAATACATTTAACTCACTATGAAATTCTCTTCTTTCAGCGTAGCTTGCTTCAGTTATAACTGTAGAATAACAAAAGATAATTACAAACAGCGAATATCGTCCCATCTATAAATAAATAAAAGATTAGGAATAAATTATTTTTGCTGTTTTTATCTTACATAATACATTGGAATTAAAGGCTATTTACACAAATACGTCGGATGACAAGTCGTAACTGGCAAAGTTACGAGTGAATCCATTTGAGCCAAGGTCGACGCCCCTTTTTCATTCTTGACAAACCTGCCGAGAATGAGACAATTGCTGGCATAAGTTCACTGAATTGTAATCACTTCGTTAGACATTCATGTGATACCCTATTTAAACCACATATTAAAATGCTGTAGATCAAATACGCTATTACACAGTATTTAGGATTTTGATGGCCACAGCAGGGAAAGGTATAACTTCAAATTTACTCAAAGTAGTAGTGCCTTGAAATTACTCGAAAATATCACGATTATTCGTATTAAAACAAAAAATCACCCTAAATCTATTTGAAATTATATATATTTCATATGATTTTTGGTTCACTTAGTGTTGTAAAACAACTATCAATTTCACAGTTAACTTTAAAGAACATTGATGACTAGTATTTTATTACACTTAGAATCATACAGGTAACACTTGCATAAACATCACTTTTATGAATGACTAATGAGCATATTATTCCACTTAGAAGATCATTATTAAGAGCAACTTAACGATTAAGATGAGATGAAATAATATTCTTACCAATTATTTATTAATTAGTTCTGTTTTAGAAAAAAATAAGCCGCAGAAATTGAATGTCAAAGCCATCTTCCATAGCGGTTAATATAATGCAATGTAATTCTGTATTCTCTTTCATAGATACTTTTTAAATAGCGCCACTTTTTAGTTTTATTATACTTATTTGCAATACAAGACTTCCGATGACATCATATCACAAGGCGGTTAGAGATGTTACGAGCATAGAGTGGAAACGTCAACCATATTATTATGATCATACAGTACTGTTCTATAATAAAATTATTATACTACGATTTAGATGGATGTTGTAAGCACCTCCAATAATTACATTGTCCTCCAAAATCCTGAGATATCTGTTCTGTAGTTATCAACCTTTAAAGATTAAACAATTTTATTAGATGTCAAATACTCACCAGCCATTATTTTTCGTTTACATTACAGTACAGACTATAATTAAGAATTTCATACCAGACACATACCCGCATTTACTTCTGTCCAGAAACGTTAACTCATGAAGTCCCTCTACCTACCCATCTCCTGCTTGTCTATCCATAAAATATTTTTTCCGACTTTTCAAGATAAATTTACCACTTATTTAAATTGTAGTAAAAGTGAATCGAATGGAAAGGCTCATTTATAACTGTACGTCTGCATACTTTTACTTATATTTAATCTCTTCACTAAATTATGTTTGAAATAAACATTGATAAAGGCATCCAATAAGTCAGTAAAAGGGTGGTTGTTTGATCTATAAACTGTTACTATCATTTATTTATTACATTTAAGAACATGGTGATAGTTTCTATAAATCCTTTATAATTAGGTTCAAACGTTTTGACCAAAAATCAATAATCAGGAAAAATTCGCGTCTTGGTAATAATTAACACCACCCCTTAACCTGAATGTACAATTACGAAATAACTAACAGCCATCACATTTGCAATTGATTGCCACTTGTTCTAAAGACTATTAGCCTAGTTTCATGAGAGTTCTTAAATTTAAAACAGTACATATTTAATAGTTGTTACCCAATTATTTTGTGGCCTGCTTGCTACTGTTATTTCCTGGCAGGCAGTCGTACAAAGTTTCGAGAATGCGGACGTAAGTACGTGCACGATCCCCTAGTCCCCCCTTGAAAGGTATTTATTGGTGTTTACTCTCCCAATAAAAATTCGACAGTTTCCCATTAAAGTAACGTATTATAGATAAACTTCAATATAATTACTTTCAATCCGTTACTGAGATAAGCAATAGCAATCTGATTTTCGTGGTCCCACCGTAGATTTTGTCCACCAAGTCCTGCGTGGCCAACCAGTTTTGATTTAACCTTAGAAATTAGGGTGAGAAACATGTCAGTTGTAGTTATATTTCACTTACTCCATTCCTCAATACGTCTACCATAGTGACTCCTCTACCTCGGATAGCTTGCGCTCCAGTAACCACATCACGACGTGCTACCAGTGGCTCATTTAGTCTATTCAGAGTTGACTAAAACTATCTGATATATAACAAATTACATATTTTAGGAAAATATGTGTATTAGTTCTAAAAAATTATTTGAACAACCTCTGTAATAAGTTTTCCCTCTATTAAAAGTTGTGCCAAACGAGCCATATCTCGTGCTGTACCGATTCCCAATGCAGCAGGCTGTTCAAGTGCGTACATCTCGGGATTGTTGAATGTAACTTTCTAAAAAACTTCTCTAGGGATAAACTTTAAAAGTATCTTCAAAAAAGACTCATTTATTGGAATTGTATAAGTTCGACTTACTAAAATGCTCTGCAACCACGAGGGATTAGTAGCTACTTTGAATCCCAGTCCACCTCGAAAATATTGCTCGAAAATGAAAGCATAGTCCACGTTATCTTCAAATGAGCTCAATTAAAGATACAGTATAATAACACTTTAGTAATTCAGTAATGTGCTACCTATAAATATAGAAAATTAATTTACCCATGACTAAAATAGATATTCCTACTTTAGTAAACAGGGGAACCAATTCTTAAAAAATATGACGATCCCGTATATTTAATTCAGTTACAGACAATTAGGATAATATCGATCTAGATTAGAAAAAATACCGGGATCAGTCCAAAACTCGTCTAGTCGATTAAAGATTGATGGACGTGTGATCCTTGCAACACGCCATGCCAAATGCAAAGGGAGGCCAATATGTAGGTCCAGACCTATTAAGTATTAGCGAAATAATGTGATCAAAATCTTAATATTATTAAATGGTAATAGAGACAGTTGTCTATTCTCCATATTTCTTAAAGTAATATTCTATCTACAAATGAGAAAATTTACCATATTTTTCGGCAATTTCCTCACGAAAAAATTGCCCGATTCCACGATTCTCAGGATCAACATGTCGTATAATCTGGTCAACTAACCAACCATAGGAAAATGCATGATAACCAACTTGTGTACCAGGTGACCAGTTAGGAGCCTACAAAAAATGTTTCATTCAAAACAACAAATCTCACAGAAATAAGGCTGAAAATAAGGGTTGTATATAAGCACATAGTGAAGTCGCGTAATTGCAGCAAAAGGTGGCATTCATTATATTCGAGAGCAAAAAATAGCATAAAACTGCTCTCTTGCCCTTAGTTTCCTTCAGAGTGCGAATTTCGCAAAACTAAATACAGAGTTGGGAACAGCGTCAAATTTCCGATCTACTACAAGTAAATTTAACATTTTTTCCTTAAAAAACAAACTCTATGAAGTAGTTGTAGACACCGAAATAAATGTTACACATTTAAAACAATGCACATTGGGAAATGGAGGGTGAAAGAAAACGTTAGATATGGATAAGAAAAAATGGACCACTGTTTGCCAATATTGCACTAATCCATGCGCGATACCTAGGCAGCAGCGTGGTGAAAAAAAGGCGACAACCCCAACTTTGAGATGAAATTAAACTAAAACTGATGGGAGTTATAATTATAGCATTCAATCATGAGAACTGTTATCTAGCATCGGAAAGGAAATCCGTCGCAAGTAAAAACGTATACTATAATTTTCAGAACAAAATGACAGATTCATTTGTAAGGAAATTTTCCTGGGAGAAATTTTTTTAAGGAAAAAATCTTAAATTTACTTGTAGTAGATCGGAAATTTGGCGCTGTTTCTAACTCTGTATTTAGTTTTGCGAAATTCGCACTCTGAAGGAAACTAAGGGCAAGAGAGTAGTTTTATGCTATTTTTTGCTCTCGAATATAATGAATGACACCTTTTGCTGCGATTACGCGACTCCATTGTATTTGAATTAATACCAACTGCGACCTGTTCCTCCAATATTCTAGCCATTTTTGTGTGATCAACTGCATCTTCGTACGTAATTTTTTTTTCCAACAAAGCAAGACCAGCCTAAAAACAATCTGTACATTATTTCGTCACCATATTAAAGTAAAGATTTTAACGTTATTGAGAAAGATTCCATAATTAATAGTTTGAAAGACATTCCGTATGAGTGAGCACCATCTCTACTGTAATATTTTCCTTGCCGTTCTTGCCAAACTCTGGCCAAAAGGTGCTAAGTTTATCTGCATAATCAAGTAATCCACGGTCTACTAGAATCGCCACACAAATAGCACTAATTGCCTGGAAGGTTTAAAAAATCAGTGGTGCAGAATAATACAGTAAATATTACTAATTCAAACAATTGGATACATTTGGTATAGAAAATATAATAATGATCTGTTTTTTCTCACTTTAGATGTACTGAATACTATTTGCATTGTATTCTCCCTCCATGTTCTTTCAGACTCTCGATCAGCAAATCCGCCCCAAATATCTATTATGCATTTGTCCTAAAAATCATAAAAGTATGCCAATTTAAATCAATCTTGAGAACATTTACTTTCGTTCCAAAGATTCATCTTCATTCATTTCTTGCCTTGTAATAAACACACAACGCGGCTCCATCACGTTCCCATCCTCTTCTAAAGTTATCCCTGAAAGCACTATTACTAATAAATATCCAACACACAGCTTCCTCACTGAACTTATAGTCTATAAATAAAATTTACTTGATTCTAGATATTAGGCAGAATATAAACTTCCTGACGTTAAAAATGGCAACTATTACTTTGATGTACCTAAATGTCTCGAGAACAGCTCTAAATGCAGGATGGACTTGTCCATTTGTAATTACAGGACGTTGTCTAGACTCTTTCCACTTTAAAATAATTAAAGAAGATAAGATGATTGTGACCACCACCAAAAAAAACTTGCCAAACAAGATGAATATATCCGAAGACATTTAATACTGAAATACAAGACCTCATATATATATCTTACATACAAGCAAAATTAAGTAAACATAAGTAACAATATAACTGAGGAAAAGATAATCTGATAACTATAAATTATGCATAGGACACTATAGCATTTTTATACAATAAACATGTTACATGAAGAATTTTGAGTGGTGTGGTGGGCAACTCCGCCAAATGACGTTTAGATAAGTGAATCATACATTTGAGCCATAACTACAAGAACAAACAGCATTGGAACTTTGACACGCATTTCTATGACCTATTAGCACATGTCCTGGATAAAGTTTTTAAAATTACCTAAAAATTACAAAGGCATATGATATGTATACACTATCACTCACCAATGATCAGTTTGATAATGAATATATGAAAAAAATCTCACAAATGCTAGTACAACTATACTCGACTGAAATCTCAACAATGACTACCCTGCAACCATGTTGGAGGATGAATACATAATTCTCGTTAATAATGCACTCAGCTACTCTAACACAAAACTCATACAAAGACAAACCAATCTAAACGATTTGGAAAACCACTCTCTAGTCCTAGAAATTATTTAATAATTAAATGACTTGAAAAATAATGGAAGGTAAATAACAGCAAAAAAAACGCATAGCTGATGAAGCATCTCAGATAACTAATGTTCCATGACCAGTAATTTAAGGAGTATGCAACTCTACCCATGCACAAATATATATCAATCTATAACAATACGTAAGCTAATGTTAAATGTATAATTTATCTCTTTAGCTTATTAGTAAATATCACAAATCCTATACGATCTACAACAAAAATGTATTTATCCCAATAAAAAGGTTCCAGAAATTTATTCTGCACTAATTGTTGGATATGCTGACCCTAACGAAATAGAGGCTCACAAATATTTCAGTAGTTGTCCATCACTAATATTATATGACGATCTAAAGAAGATTTACAAAATCTCCATTATTGTGGATAATTAAGAAGAGAAATATGTGCTTATAAATACATTAATAAAATAGACTAACCAGAATATGGAAATAGATATCATTAAATACGCTCTTGTAAAACCTTTAACAAAAGATGTTCATTCAATAGAAATTTAAAGTCATAATTCAGCATATCAGTTATTTAGTCTTATTTTGATATCTATAATATTAATCAGGACATTCATTTAATCAATGAGAAACGTACTAACAAATCAGTTAACATGCAAATATAACCACCACAACTTACAACTTAGTGGTTACGAAACTAATGATTCTGTTTTACAGCATCATAAATGGCGTGAAGGAGCCGGACGTATGTACGAGAAGTATCGCCAAAACCAACCTAAGAGAATGGTAGTATATAAATAGAAAAGAGTTATGAGTTTTAAATAAGAATTAATTATAGAATAAGTAAATCTAAATGTCACCTTCAACCCATTACTCATATAAGCTAACGTGATTTCATTCTTTATATCAATTCGCACATTTTGACCTCCATACCCCGAGTGACCAATAAGTTCATGTGTTTCCTAGAATCTTACTAAAATGGTAAAAATATATGCTCCATGGATTCTAAAGTCAAATATGCTATATCATTAATCACTTTAATATGAAATTAGAGAAAGATGAGCGAACTGTTTCAAACCATTTGGCTAATAACACTGCAATTGCGTATGATAAATCTACGAAACCGTAGCGAATAAATTTAGAACCAATAAACTTACACCGTTATGTTGAAATTCTTTGATCATCATCCCTTGCCCACGAGGAACATTCGCTCCTGTAATCACATCCGGCTCCTTCACATACCCAGTTGTTAACTGTTTAAAAGTAGAAGCTTTCATAAGTTCCCCTCGACTAAAATCTCGAAACTAGTCAAATGAATTTATAGTTGGAATAATACCACTAAAACATAACCTACCGCAGCAGCTCAAAAAGTTCAGCCATTGCTCGCGATGTAGATATACCTAACACAGCAGCTTGTTCCAGTGAGAATATATCGGGATTATTGAGAGTCATTCCCTAAATACAAGAATTAGAATAGTGAGACTCAATATGATTATTTCTGTAGTGGAATAATACTAAAAGTCGTTGTTAATTACATAAAAACAAGCTTTAAAACTAACTTTAATAAACGCAATCCAGGGTACGTTTTGGCCCACTTTAAATAGTGATCCATTAGTAAGCATGTGATGGATCCACCTATAAATATAAAATATAAAGCCAAAAAATAACAAAATTATTGATTAATATTTTAACAAAAGGATAATTTAGCTAGCACCTCCCAACTTGAAAATCGGAAGGACTGTAGGCATACTCCTGTAAAAAATTCCAAAAGGAAGGTCTTGCAATACGAGCAACGCGATATGCCTCACATTTAGGTAATCCTATATGGAAGTCAAGATCTAAATATACTAATTTTACTCATTGAAAAATTAACATGATTTTCCTATATAAAACGTGAATTATTGACATATTGCTTACTATACTTATCGGCAATATCTTGTTTAAAATACATGCCAATTGATCGTCCTTTAGGATCAACACGACGAATCAGCTGATCTACTAACCATCCAAAGGTAAGCGCATGGTAACCAATCTCAGTACCAGGAGGCCAATTTGGTCTCTAAAATACTATTTTAGAACATTTAATAAAAGCTAAAATAACTTTAGGCATAAAAATCACACCTGCTCCTCAAATACTCTTGAAATTGCCTCAGAATCATTTGCAATATGCAAGTGAATTTTGTGATCTGTCCAAGCAAGTCCAGCCTAAATTTGTGTATATATCTAATAATAGAAGAAATATGAGTAAATGAGAACAGAATATTCTCACTCTATGCCCTAGTAACCATCGAATAGTAATATTTTCTTTTCCATTTTTTCCAAATCCGGGCCAGTGCTTCTCGACTAGATCATCGTAATTAAGGAAACCTTGATCTACTAATCGTGCAATACAAATACTTGCTACAGCCTGGAATAAAGCAGTATCCAATCATTCCATGTTTTTGACATTACTGAAAACCACTCATACTACATAACTTTAACAAAATCTATGAAGTTTACCCCTTCCAAACCTATATTTACCAGGAAGTCATATTCCAGGAACATTCTCATATATTTCAGCCACAACTGAAACTATATCTCGGTTTCTGGTACCGTATTAAACAGTTTACTATTAATACAAACTATGTACGTTGAAAGTTTAATAGGACTAAAATAATCATAATAGTAAAGAATGTAAATATTAGACCAACTATTATAGAATTCAGATACAAATTATGGTACTACTAGTGATTGTGCAGCCAAAAACCTTAAAAGTTGCAGCCACTTAGTGTCACGACATTATATAAGAAAATGAATATTACCATACCTTCGTACATGAAAATGCAATATTGAGAGTATTCTCCTGCCATAGGCGACCACTTTCCTTGTCTGCATATCCACCCCAAATGTCAACCACCTTTTTGCCTTTTTGATAGACAACCAAAGAAGCTCCTTGTCTCTCCCAGCCATCGACGAAATTAGACCTAAAAAACCAGAAACCCCCATCAAAAGCATGTAAACAGATAAACTATATACGCCGATAGCTACAATAGATTTTACCCACCTGAAAACTTCATATACCAACTTGAATCTCTCATTTATAAGTCCTTCTATGTGTGGATCTACTACCGAATTATGGAAGTACAATTGAACACAATAAGCAACAAGAGCAACTAAGAATACTGATTTGACTACTAAACTGCACATCGTGTAGACAAATCTCCAACCACTATGACTCCTATAATAATTCACACATGCAACTAATATTGTCAAACACTGATGGTCACAAATCTAATTAGGTAATTGCGTATGGGCAGATATTTAACTGATAAAACGTATCGAAAGTGATATGAATGCCTTGCTTGTAAGAGTTAAATTTATCTTTGATGACTGATCCCAGTTAGCGTAAAAATAAAAGCAATCAATTAAAATGGCAAAAATTTTAAATAATTTTTATCTGTAGACTCTCGGAACATAAATAACAAAGAAAAAAGTAGGAAATAACTAGAAACATCACAGACTACAAACAGTAACTTTGCAAAGGAATTAATGCATTTGTCATTATTAGGAAATTATCTAAGCCCTAGTGGTACTAATTAGAATGAGTACCTAAACTGGCTGATTTTGCTGCTTAGTTTTGGTGGCATTTTTATCCTCGTATGTTGAACCAAATACAGTTACTCCAGCAACTAATGCAGTTACTGTGAAAAATTGTGCCATGATACGGTATTGCATGTACTTCTGAGCACCGAGCTTATCACCAATGAATGATGATCTGGAAAGTGATATTTTTTTAAAATCTACATAAGGCAGCAAATAATTGGGAAATCCTCGTTGGTTAAATTGTACCACTTAATAATTTACGAGGATGAACTGACTTCAACATTCCAAGTAAAGCAAGTGTAGTTAGTCCCATGCCCACGATAACGCCCGGATTGCCAGCAGCTTGGCTGATAACACCACTCTTTTTCTTGCCGCCGATATCTTTTCCACTATTATAGCCAATATCACTCGGAATAGCAGGAATCTAAAAATATTATAGAAATATATACACAAATAATCTATTTTTCATTGGTTATAGTTAATATAGTTATAAAACAAAGGTAAAAGATAGTTATCTCTTACACCCGTATACTTTCCTTCGTTATTATTCGTTCTTTTTAACTGGTCATCAGTTAAATGATCTTTTTTCCATTCGTATGACTTCTTGTTAACTTCCTAAAACAAGTAGTTATTACTTAGAAAAGTAATACTTCTAACGAAAATTCTCACAATTTTTTGCTCAGTCTCTTCATGAATGGCGGCTGACGACATAAATACTTTACGAAAGAAGCCCATAGCTGATCTTAACATAATCAGTTCATACTACTATTAAGAAAATGGTGACATGAAAAATAGTAAGAGGAAATTGGACCAATATACAAATATAAACATATCAACCATAAGCTTTTATTTTACAAACAATACTAATTGTTATAAATTACTTTAATATAATATTTAATCTATAATTACTTTAATATTGAATACTAAATATGGGCAATTGAAATTACGAAACTTTCTTCATGGTAAGAAATATAATTAGAAATAAAGAAGGATTTAGCTTAAAAAAATAATTGGAACTTAACTATCACTATCACATCTTGGTAACCACAACGCCTGCATTTCTATCGTGATCTATCTTGTTAGCGTTAATCAACTCTGCAGTGTAGAAGATACTAAAGAAGGTAACGACTGCCGTGATGATGAAGACAACACGCATCCGATCATGCATCCGATTCATTGTGCCATTTCTTTAAAATAAACAATGATATGTTATATAAAAACGTCCAAAAAATGTTAAAAGTACCCACGCAACTATCTCTGGTATATCTTTTTGATGTTTATACAATCTAGTTAAAACCAGGAAACGGCGCTGCCACGCAGAAGGACGTTGTCCAAATTCTAAATATTTTTGAGATATCTGCTTCGAAGCTCACTTAATAAAAGTTCATCACCTGTATTTAGGCATGAAATAAGTCTAAAATTATAGCCAAATATAAGACCTGGATTTGCTGCCTGACGCCTCTGTTCCATAATCTTTTTCTGGAACTCATCTTTAGTTATGTACAAGGGTTTATTCCCGACTTCCTTACTTTCAGCCTATAATAAAAACAAATAATTATTAAATTATAGCTGCTAATCTAGCCGTGACTTTTTCTGTTGATATAAATCTATTTAGAAGAACACTGTACCTGCTACTAAGAATTACATGTACAAAATTACCAATGACCTTCAATGAAGTACTCGATTCTTCCGTGTAGAACCTGATAGCACCACTTGTTCTCGATATGACAGATTTTGAAATAATCCCAGACAGTACTAGTTGATTAAAATCCGAAACCCACATGGTAAATTAAGCTGTAATAGACTTAGTAATAAACTTAACCATGATAGGTATATCAAACTGATGATTTATCCAATAGAAAATTATTTTCATAATAGAGTTTAAAATATCAACTATCAATATGATATAGAACTCTTCAATTAACTCAAAAGTTCAATCTACATATGCTAAGTTATAATAAATGTAAGTGTATAAGTAAAATTACTTTAGCTTAGTGTATAACGATAGTTTAACAAATAAACTGACATTCGCATTCTTCAGGCTGCACTATTATTTTGACCAAGTGGGAAACGTTCATGGAGAATATATACAAAAAAATAATATGTAAGGACACGAATTTTTTATACGAAACACTAGTTTAAAATAAAAAGTAAAATGAAAAAGAAAAGTGATTATCATAAATACAATTAGAAATAAAACAATTTATATTAATAAGAAAAACGAATAAATGAACCTACTGGTAATATAAAGCAGATTTTTGAATATCACGTTAAAGAAAACAATTTTATCCGAGATTTGTAATCGAAACAAACATACGCACTACCCAATCACACTATTTAAATACGCCAAGTCCCATTCAACAAAATAAAAGTACATTTCTGCACGTAACTCTCAGAGTACTAAGCGAATCGATAGTGAATAAAACTACCATAAATTTAAACATCCAAGTTTTTATTTACATTACACTGTCTAAATTCCCATTCCTATACTATCACAAATATTTAAATTCAGATAATACAAAAGCGCTCTCACTTGTACCAGTATCCTTCACCAAATTAAAAAACAATTGTAACAGAAAGATCGATTCTGTAGTTACATACATTATAGCAAACAATACGATTTCTAATTAATTTGACTGTTACTCAGTAATAGGAATTACAAACCATTATAAAATTTATACCAGTCTGCACGTACGCTTTTGTCGGATACTTCCCCGTGAGATATGACAACACTCATTAGACAGAATTTAAAGAACAGAACAAACCGAAAATAGATATTATAACAAATTAGCTCGAGACAATAGCAAATGTATTTCTTATCTGCTAACTGTTACCAATTACGTATACCTCTTGTTAAAACTATTGACTATATAAAAGAAAAAATCCCATAGACAAAGATTTAGCAGCAATATATATATATTACAATAATAGATTAAGCCTCAAAATGTTGGTACAAATTATTAACCTATAATAAATTAATAATTTTTATATTAGTGGTAATATAAAAATGAGCACTGGAAGCTAACTATATGTAAACCACCATTTTAAAATATCTATTTAGTGTACTGGTGTTTAAAGTTCTGATATAGCGCCGCTCAAAGTACGCAGTCTGATACTGTCTAGCCAAGTGTCCCTTAGTAATTGCTGTACACTCGTTTTTAGTTTGAAATTTTAGATACTAAATAAGTTATGCATTTTTTAAAAGATTGTTATTCTATTAATGCTTTATGATGTTAACATCGTGTTTATTTCTCCGAACCACCAACAAGATATCTTTCTGTTTTGAAAATCGAAATTAATATTTCCAGATGTTTTCTAGCATTAAAAAAATGCAGTCATTACTATCAATATCTTCCTCCCAAATACGTGCATACTCAACAAAAATATTAGCGGCAGTTTTAACGTCATTAGAAGCACAATATGATACGATAGAATTGACAATTGGAAGAGGCTAGTTTCATTTTATTGTCTACTATTACTATGGAAAATATTAGTACACATGAGAAAATTTAGAACAAATGAATAAATCCTATTACTATAACTATATTGCCAACTTCCAGAGGAGGAAGCTAGTCAAATCTTTGTTCCACTTGTATGGCTACGAGATCATTGTCAAAATCCTCAATGCTACAACATAATGACAAACCAAAGAAAATCTAACACTACCAATTTATTTAATAAAGCTCGCATCAAGGGCGATGCATGTATTACAATTCAAGATCAATACCGGTTACGAATTCACTGGGATGATGGCTTACTTTCCGAGTTCACAGCCGATGATATACTAGATACATCTACTAATCACCAATCGATACCAACAGATATTTTTAAGTGGAATAAAACGACACTTCCAGATATTCCACGAATTCATTTGTAAGTCTCTGCTATATTTGTTTACAGCAAATATTCAATGGCATTAGATACATGAGCTACATGAACTTCCCAAAGTTACAGACTTAATCCTGAATATGAAAATAAAAATTGTATCTTGCTACATATCTTTCAATAATAATTGATACGAACATGAATATATATTCAGATATAACAATTGATTAAGAATAATGGCAACAAATAACAACTAGTTTTCACTAATTATTCCTATTATAAACATTATAGAAATAAGTGATTTTATAAGATGGTATAAGCAAAGTAACAGCACATTAACACCAATTTGATGGAACATTGCACTAAATATAAAATAAATGCCACAGTCTTAAGAAAATATTGTTATTGGAAATATCCACCGTTGCAAGGGGGGAGGGGGGGCGCGTTTATTTTAAACCTGTTTGATAATATACTTTATGACTTTTGCATTAAAAAACTCACTAAATAAACTTTTTCTTAAAAACAAACAAAGGTAGAATCGATGTCAGATTTTAGTTTTCATTTTTCAGATCAAAATATGAATTTGCACAATTTTGTGAAATGATGATTAGGTATGGTGTTGTTATTTTGGATGGAGTTGAGCAAACGGCCTCTGCTACTGAGAAACTTTGTCGAGAGATAACTACCATTCACGACACATACTATGGTGCTTTCTGGATCTTCAGTAATGAATCTCAAGAGAAAGGGGTTGGAATTTTTCGTCATAATATTCCATAGTTTATCAGAAATTAGCTATTTTTGTTACGGCTAAAATTGTAGTAAATAACATAATAAAACATGCTTATAACTGAAAATAACATCTTAATAAATGCATTTAGGAGGAATATCACCAAGATACTGCCTATGGAAATGAAGAAATTGGTCTGCACACTGATGGCACTTATTTCGAACAGACCCCGGGAATACAGGTATAAATTATTTGTAGAATAAGTGCATTTATTAAAAATATTTAATATGAAAGCTAAAGCATTATTTCTACCATCTTTATAAATAGGTATTTCACTGTCTTCATCCAGCAGTGGAAGGAGGAGATACTGTTCTTGCTGACGGGCTGTGGTGCGTAGAGATATTAAAACGTAAATATCCCGATGCTTATAGGATTATTACTACACAAAAGGTACATGATTGAAAAAATACTACTTTAACAGAATTTAGGTGTCATAAAATTTATTTGTACTGAATAGTTATTTTTTTACACAACGTTGTTTATGTCTAAATGTTACTGTATCAGATTGATCATCATTATCTTGAGAGAGGGCTTAACGGGAATAATTTGAATAGTGTAACAAGAGAAAAGCCAGTAATTCAACTTGATTCTTTTGGAAATGTGGTACAGATAAGGTCAAGTATCAGTAGTTTTCATGTTCTTTGTATCTATTAATCACTCCTATTCAGTAATGAATTTACTTGTATTTTAGGTTCAATCCATACGATCGTGCACCTTTTCGTAGTCTTTCTATGGGAATATCATCCAAATCGAATGCTCGGAACACTATTGCGTTCTACCAGGCATACACCACTTTCTCGAAGATATGCCATGATCCTAGAAATTCGGTCACCGTGGCCCTTAGGCCGGGATCAGTTATATTCATAGATAATTTTCGAGTACTACATTCTAGGACAAAGTTCAAGGTAAGTAACAACTGAAAGTAAAATGTAGGAATAGTAGGATGAGGAAACAAATAGAATACTAAAATTATTTGGCTTTGATAAGAATAATAAGTATACAGAATAGGCAAAAGAGCAAATTCGAAAGTTCTATAACTTTCTTCAAGCTCAACAAAAATAGTCGTTTAAAAGCGTTTCTGGAGGCTTGAAAATCAAGTTTTATCATCATATTAACCTCATTAGCATGTTATGCGTGAAAGTCACAATTTTCGATTTTATGACAATACCAACTGTTACACACTGTCCGGAATCAGTCCATTCCATATTTCAACAAGTATTTTCTTGAGTTTATCAGAAGAGGTGAATACACCTTCAGAACAGCTCAAAATTCGAAGTATCTAGATTGTTACTGTCGCGAAAGGAGGACGCATACAATTGCAATATGTGAACTTATAACAATAAAATATTGTATAACTATTTAATGGAACATATCATAAATAATCTTCATGTATTAGACCCGAAATGAAAGAAGATGAAAAATACGACAATCAAAAATTGTGACTTTCACGTACAACATGCTAATGAGGTTAATACGATGGAAAAATATGATTTTTAAGCTTCCAGAAACGCTTTTAAACGACTATTTTTGTTGAGTTTGAAGAAAGTTATAGAACTTTTAAACATCCTTTTTTTTATCTACCTTGTGTTATGTGTTCTAGGGTTGGCGACAAATGGCTGGGTGTTATTTATCTCGTGACAATTTTCTGGCAAAAGCAAGGCCGTTTTTGCCTGAAAACCTCAAACAATTTATTTAGAAGGATATGTTTAACTTAAAGTACTTTTGTAAAATGTACAGCTTTTCAGATTGTTTCGTTATCATTACTTTAAGTATTTACAATAATACCAGTTTAAAATTACAGGTTAGCAAAAACTAATGTTTCTATATAGCTTTGTGTGACACTGAATGTAGCTAGAGGAAATTATATTAATATTTATTCATCACAATAAAACTTGACAAATATTTAATCACAGGATGGAGAAGTATTTTAACAATATTGCTAAAATAAATTTAATAAGGCTTATTATTGATGGCAGAGTTGAAAGAGAATGGAAGAAGTCACTTAAAATCCCAGAGGAACAAGTGTATAATCTAAATACCTACTAATTATTGTTTAGCTTCAAATTTTATTTCTAACAAAACTACTTGCTTCAGTTATAGCACTAAGTGGTCATTTTAACTCAACAGCTAACAGTGAAAAAGATCAGTGTGAATATTAAGAGAAAATATCATTCATGGTCTTATCAAATAAATATGGTTTTTATGACCAACAAATAATTGATATGTTAAGAGTCAACGAAACGTAATTATTTTATATACATATTAACGACTAGATAGGGTTGAACAAACGGAGTAGTGTATTTTGACCCGTTGATTGCTGCACCTGATTTGCGAGCTGTGATCATATATAGTATCCAGAATTACTAGAGAATACACTTTCATTTCTCCGACCTCTTGGGATCTCTTCTTGTTGAATTTTGTCCCCTTAACCACCTATCCTTATCCTTGACTGATTGACGAGTAGAAGAAGGACGAGACGTTCTAGAATCATCTGGTTCTTCACTATCATTCTTGTCATATATACGGTATTCCGGATTAGTCATATACCAGTGCAACATTACATCATAGAGATATTTATATTCATCCTGAAATTTAAGACTTAAGTAGGTATAAAAGATACATGACCTAGCACTAAAATCAAACCTTCATATCTATGAGTTGTGGTCTATTGATTCTCATCATTTTAACTGCGTGGAAGACATCTACTTCATGATCAATATCCATTTGATCGATACAAACATTAGCACCAATATATATGCCCACTCGTGATACTCCATTACTGTAACATGATACAGATAAAGAAAAACAAGTACTAATGGAGAAGGAAAAATTAACTGACTGCGACATGACTATTGTCGGTTTTGTTTCTGGCCGGTCTGGAGCTCTTTTTCTCCAACTTCGCGCCATTTTAATAACATCTATTAAACCAGTCGTTGATAAGGGGACTTTATTTTCTATAGGCCACATCCGTACCTGGAATATAATCAATTATTATTTTATTTTAATAGACTATATGCCACTTATTGATAGAATTGTCATAGTGACTCAGACATTGATATTTATTAAGTCCATTAATTTTAAAACCAAAAATCAATTTGTAGAGTTAATATTGTGAAAATTGGAAATATGTTTCCAAGTTTAACAATAGTCCATAGTTTTTTAAAATCTATTATAAATGTATTAAGTTAGATTAAGTTTATATTTTTGCTAGTTTTCCGAAAAATTTCTCGTATACAATTATTAAAACTAGCAAATTTCACTTGTTTATTTAAGACGTTGGATTTAGTTCGAACGACCAGATTTTCTTGTTATTCAGTATCCAGTAAGCAATATTCTAGTGAGTTTTTACTTGGAAATAGTTACAGATTTGTTGCAAATTGATTTTGCAGAACTTTGCCAAATAATGTATATAATACATATCCACATTATTATTTCATTTTAAGCCCGTATATCATCCTTTTGAAAATTTTTCTCTATGTATCCAGCTGTATGGAAAATATTACGTAGTTAATAGGAAAATATACGAAATCTAATTAGAATGGACCAAAATGAGAAGCATGTGCGGCTAAAAATTTTTAAAACTATGGAACTTACCAATGACCTCCTTGCGGAAATCGGACTGCTGCGATAACAAAAACCTATGCTTCATACACAAGATTCGAAGAAACTCGATAGAGACAAGTTAAACTTCGAAATATTGCAAAATTATAAAATTTTTCACACAATGGATGAACAACTGTTGTGGAAATTAATGCTTACTATTAGAAAAATTATTTTAAAAAATTTTTAATTCAGTGAAAAATTATTTTTATAAGTATAAATGATATTTGGCTCACTTGTATGATACAGCAGATCCGAACCTCAGCATCGATTTGTTGATTGCTTGCTCCGCTAGTCATAATATCGGAGATCATGAAGGTCTGAAGATTAAATTGTGTGCGCATGACTAGAACAATTTTAGTAAAGGGTTGGTTGTTACTGTCCAATAAGGGTACAAGATTCCCATTTAATTGTTCTAGGTGCATGTTAGTAGAAGCGCGGTTAATAAGAATTGTAACAAATAAAAACAATAGACGGTCACGGGACACACCAGCTTTTGAATTTGTTTGGTAGTTTCTTTCTGAAGATCAGCTTTTTCGCGACGAATGTTGAGAAGTCGTTTAATATCTGCGGCACCTTTCTGAACGAACACAACACTTTAACACTGACACTGACGTTTGTTGACAACCACAACGACATTTGAACACCCCCACCAGGTCGTTATCTTCTACTCTATAGCGCACGGCAAAACCTAGTCGCACAACTCACTAGTTTCGAAACCCCTTTGCCAGCAGTGTCAGGTTTAGGCAGTGGTACGACCTGGTGAGGCTGAAAGCATACTACTATCACATCCACCAAATAGGTCCCAAGGGGAAGAGGGGAAGGATAGGCGCACGCGCGCGAACCTCTCGAAATGGATCATTGTTGAGTGCCCCCACAGACCGTGTCAGACGATGACCTCTTTTGGGTACCGCAAGCAAATGTGAGGACATGTGACTGGATAATCTTAGAAGTGGTGCTGATGAAATGGGACTTGATGAACGAGAATAATCATCGTCATCTTCACTGAGAGAGTTTCGCCCTGCTGCGCGGATTCTTCCACGATATTGTGGTTTGAAGCGGAAAGATTGACCAGGAGGAAGTCCGTTAGTATGTGAAGGATGTCCTTCTATGGTGGGTAGTTTGCTGTGATGAGGGTTGCCCCGGGGAGACGAAGGTGGGGTACCCGTCTAGAGAATATCCGGTAGTCAGTATTTTTAACGTTGATCTTTAACGGTGAAGGTAACGTTGTGTTGCTAAGTAACCATTATACTAAAAGGCAACATTGCAAAAGAAGACTTAGAGAAAGAACGACGAACCCTCTTCATGACCTTAACCATATGTGACGTCATGGCTGGATATTGATGATAATTGAGCACCTCAACGATGAACGGACCATAGTTTGCCTTTCCTTTGTTGTGAATGAAGGTAGGATAGTGCTTAAAAAATAATTTTAGGTCATCACATATTCATCTTTTTTAGCACGTTAATAATATGTAATTTCCAAAGAACGATTTTATTAAGAGCGAAGTAATTTTAGTGATGTTAATCATCACATCATCTATAAGTTCTATTAATTAAATATAGTTATAATACAAAGCTATAAGCAATGGATAAATAAGCATACCCTTGTATTTCCTTGATTACTTAGATTGACTACAGTGTGACAGGAATGATCATATATTAGTGTCCAAAAAGAGTCTATAGTACTGTGCTTTGGCCACTCTGTCACTATAAATTCTCCTTTGCGAGTGAATCCATCCACCTAAATATGAGTTATACTATAAGTAAACGTTAAAACTATTTTTTATAAAGGTCAGAAATGTTCATTTTCGTCATTAGACAGTATCTGTAACACTTCTTTCTATAATAATGAGTTCAAAAAGGCGTTTGTTAGTATAAATATAAATGTTTAATTTAACTAACTTCAACGGCATTTATGTAAGTGTAATCTTTACTTTCTCCGTGTAGCGTTTGTAGGTAAGGTCTAGCATGATCCGCTAAAAACGAGTATCAGGCTAATAGTTAAAAATGTTATTTTTAATGGATACTAAGTTGTTTATTTCCTTTCAAAGGAAAATGCCAACATAACTCACGTGGTACTACCATGACATCTCTGTTTTTACCCCGGTTTTCCAATCTATGCCCACCCGCGCAATCTCCTATTCGAAGAGAAGGAGTTAAATGTAGCAGTAACTGAAAAATAAGTTTCTGCATTACGTCCTATTTGGCTTCCAACGAAAATTTAATCCAACTTTTTATATATGATTTCTGTTTGTTCTAACTAGTGTACTCCAAGTGCTTAGGAAGTGCACACTACTAAATGCAAAGAGGGTTGGTCAAGGGGTGTAAAGCGAATAAAATGCGCTGCATGACCACCACAATAACACTCAGAGTGCTATATTTGGGAAAACATTCGGGAAATGGGGCCAGAGTAAATTTCAGAGGTTATCAGTCATTATTTATTACTAAGCCTCCAAAACATTTGGATTAAACACAATTTCACATATTAGCATGTTTAGTGTATTAGTCAAGATGTTATTACTGAGCCTTTCTGCATTAGGTACAGTGACAGAGTAATCTGTGAGGAAGATGGATTTTTAAGATGAATTTACTTGTATAAAAATTTCTCATTTTGTTTCAGGATCTTTTATTACTTCTGAATTCTATATATAGAACACTTAATGCAAATAAGATAGTTATTCAACTAAGAACCAGAACTAAAAACGGTACTCCGTCCCACCACCAATAAGAACATGATGCAAATTTCGTAACGGTTTTAGAACATCAAACCATTTTCAGTTTTCACTTACATTATATATAGGTTATATATTATATGACCCCTTTATTTTAATGATGCTAGTCTTTTAGAATAAGCCCAGTATACCGTTATTTCAAAGCATTTTATTGCATAAATCGATACCTATAATTTTTATATGCATTTAGAAAGAGAAAACTGCGCAGCAAATCTGAGATCATCACCGATAATTAAAGAACAAGACTCATTTCTAGAACGAGGTGAATAACGGGAAAAAACAAGTGCTCATCTGAAAATTCAAATAATATATGAGGAAAAACTCTGATTAACCACTTGTATGCTTCTCAACTCGAGGTCTTGATCTATTAATATCAATAGTTGAGTTCACCAACTGTTCCAGTTACCCATCGATGCAATTTTTCTCACATCTTAAGTCTATTAAATGACTTCTAAAACCAATGGTTGTACCTTGTTTTCGTGACTATCTTGTGTCTCCATAAGTTCCCTATTCTTCTTCGCTTTGTACATGCTGCTTCTATCCTTCAGCTGATGCATTTGGATGGGCTGAACATTGCACATCACTGCCTGTAATAATAATTGCAAAAATTTTGGTATATATTCATATATTGATAACTGTTTCAGTTACCTTGTATAAAGTATATTCTTTTTAAGTTATAAAATTAATGCCAATCCCATCAACAGAAGTTCAAATGTAATCTAGGTTATGTGAACGCATTATACTGTCATTTAAATACGCGAAAATGCAATCTTGCACTTCGTCGTAGATATCCATCTTTTTAAATTATTTTGATATCTTAATAATAAAAATGGTATATAATTCCTTAAAAATATTAACTTATTTATAGATAACACTCACTTCGGCTAGGGCGTCATATATGAACTGATACTGATCGACAGAGTCAATAAGGTGTGGTCGTGAATTGACAAGAGTCTTGGCATATTCATAGACATCTAATTGTCCCGTTTTCTTCATTAGTTCTAAATTTGCATCTAGTGCCAAGAAGGCTCCGCTACGACCGGCACCATTGCTGAAAATAGTTTCCGCATTTTTCTTTCCATATCTGTAATCCTCTTCACAAGCCTCTTGTATCTCTTAGGTTTATATCATTCTCTTCCGCTTTCACACTTCATTTTTCTTTCAGTATTCTCGGCTACCCATAGAATTACGCTCCAGTTATGAGAGGTTTTCTCTGCTAGTACAATGCACCATTATGAAATTGTAGTATTTTTATTCTGTTGCATTTTGTTTGATTCGATTAAATTTCCGGTTTACCTTGGAGACGGGAACTTTTAAACATGCTATTAGGCAATGTAAGAACTATGTCTATCGAAAACAGATTAAGCTTTCAAGTTATTTGAATTTTAATGAGTGTCTATTGTCAATGCAAGTAACTGGTTCTTAATAAACTAGCAGTCCCAACATATTCTCGTACTGTGCATAGAGCAGTACCTCGTTCTATTCACTTTTCTTATGTGATACACCACGAAACGCGCTGCTATCCAGTTTCAACCTAGAATCCATCAAAGATGAAAACGCAAAGATATAGCGCGCAGAATTTACATAGTTACACTACATCACCAACATTTATTCCCCTAATCGGAAATGAAGCCCTTCCCTTCTTCTTTTCTCCTACGGTGTTATGCACTCAGGACATTCCTTTCCCCACTGCAACTTACGCGATTTATGACTATCTAATGTTCTTCTCTGCAAACTAAAATTGTATAATTAGAGAACCTAGACTGTTTATTTAATTTCTTTCAAATACTTATTTAATTTTGTACTACTGCTATTGTTTCCTTATCATGAAGTTTATCTCTAGTTGAATGTGTTGATACTTCCTATCGAGAACAAGTTTGCTACATAAAGCGAGCTTATAATAGTAGCAACAAAAAGGAATGATGGGCCTTGTCAACATTCCCATGTAAACTCTTGTCTCGTCTTGTTTTTACTCTATTTCCTACAATTTCTACATATATTTATAGGCTTATTAAATTAACAGTCTAATACTCAAATTATACCTATTCTTAGCTCTGAATTTTTCCTTTCAATGTATGGTTCCAAGTTTCTATTACAAGTGACCTTTCCTCAAGTGCTAGTCACGGTGTTACTTTCAATGATAATTTACTCGCCGCCAGGGCTACCTTGTATATCTACTTCTAGTAAAATATTGTTTAATTATTATGTATTAATAATTATGGTTCACTGAGTTCCGTCTTGTTATAATTATTCTACTTATTGTAGGTCAACCATTATTTATTATGAAATTATTGCCTCTGGCTGTCGCTCTTTTTGCCATAGAAATAACGCAACCAAGAATAACAAAAAGTAAGTTTTGTTGTTTGCATATACAAAACATCTGACCATTTTAATGAATTTAACTTTAGATATTATTTTAGCAATACTTAACAAAAAGAATAGTTAAAATCATATTTTTTATAAGTATTTTAGGCCATTATTTGCACAAAAGAAAGGCTCCTTCAGCATTTTCCTTAGCTCGATTACAAAGAGATTATGAATATGACTATGAAAACGATCCCGAGTTTAACAATAAGGGAGGAGGTCGGTTCTGTTTTCTTTTTCACACTTTCTATTTTTCACTAGGTATAGCTTATAGAAAACAGTTTTTCTCCGCTCAAAATATAGGTTCTTATCCAAAACGGATCTGTCGTAACCATAAAAAAGAAACTAAGGCAGCCACTCTAAGTATTTTATCTTAGTGCTCATTGTGCAATCTTAGATTTTTTAATAGTAAATACGAAAATTTAATGCCATGTAGTAACGATTTTAAACTAGAAAAAAAATCAAGCTATTAAAAAGTAAAAAATAATGATTTTTTGTTGTTATATTTAATACAGAAGATATGTTTGACTTAAACTAAATCGAATTTATTTACTGGTGATGAGTATTTCAGCTGACGGTTCTCGACGAAGAGATGACGTGGTGAGTGACACCAAATGTCTGCAGAGGTGTAATAACAGGCTCAATATAGGCATGGATATGGTCAATGTGAGAATTGTCCAATAAATTTAAAATTATATAGTATGAACATGAATGTCTCTACACTTCCTTCTAGGCCCATATGGCATTTGGCAGTATCGACGTGCCCTCCGTAATGGAGCATCGAGATTTAAACTTGTTCTGTCTGTTAGATAGACAACACAGCCAATGCATTGATGAATGTGGATATTCCGTCCAGTTCAATCTACGGGAGTATGTTTGCCGACACAGATTTGGTGAAGTCAGTTTGACAATGTCGAATTCCAAGAATAGAGAAACAGTTTTATATGATGCTTATTAAATAGTCAAATCTGTAGATGTTGACACATTTGCCATGTTATGCGCGTGCTGCTCCCATCCTTACCCGTCACTGCCGTCCGCGATGTGGAGGATATAAACCACTTGAACACTCACTAGTAGGATACGCCCAAAGGTAAAACCTACGTTAAAAACTAAATATAACGGAAGACAAATGTCTTAGGCAAATATAACTAATTATTAGATTTGGCATTCAGATGTCGCCAGTTGTTATGCGATCATGCCTGTGTCAACTTTATCTTGGAGAAAGTTTGTGAATCTGAATTGGGCAAGAAAGCCGCACATTTTTTATTAGATTTCACGAGACTACAGGTATTAAAACTCCAATATATTCAAGTGAAGTGTTTGAAGAATGTAGTTATTTTTCAGGTGGAATACTGGGTACAAGATTTTGCCAAATCGAAGAACTTGTCTCCCACAGAAGCATATCCTTCCTCATGTGCCCGTTTGCAGTGTGATGATTTTCATGCATACAACTGCACTAGGATTTATGGAAAGTAATTATTAGCTTGTAGCTTCATCGCACATTTTATTGAATTATTCGTTACATTAATTAGATAATGAATATGGATGTATACCCTTAAAATATTCTTAATATTACATCGCCTCCTAAGACCACGCGACCAGCATGACTCATAGCTCAGTTTGGATTTTACCTTTCTTGCCTCCTTGTCATTACATCGTGTCTTTAGATTGTCTGCTTGCGGGTATACATTGTAGACATGTTGTATATCGAATGGGAATAAACACTTCCCTTCAATTGTCGTCTCCCTCTTGATGCCACTATGACGTTGATGCATATTGCGACCATAAGTGTAAGTGTAATGTAGTTGGTCTCTCGCTCAATATTTCCTTGTTCCGTTTCGTTCCCCACACCTCCCCCCTCCCTCTGGAAGATAATTTTTGCAAACAGTACGTATTTTAAATGTTTTGGACTACTGATTCTGAAAGAATTATTTCTAATAATATGTAAATTTCTGGAATAAAGGTGGTGTTCCATATAGTATTTTAAAACCTTTGTTCATTGTTGACTGCTGCACTTTCCTGTTTTTTGTTTTGTCTCTTCTTTCGCTCAGTTGTATCTATTATTTTCTCACCTGCAGTGTACTACAATCGGAGCATCGACATTGTTTCTTTCCGTATACTGCCTCACTCTTCTTCGAAGTTCGATAAATGCCGAGATATATGGGAAAGAATCTAGCTCCCATTCTGTGAAGTGGAAATGTTTCACAAACCGTGATTCTGCTCCAGCTGCTGTCGCACGTGTCATTCTGAATGTCCGGATTACCTGAATATATCTAGGCTTAGAAGAAAGTAGTCATTTGTGTTCCGCAGCCGTTCTTGGCAATTATTACATATAGGTCAATTTGTTTTTGTTTTTTAATCTACGTATTACTAGAAAATACCACACATGAATAAATATGTAACACTGTCGGGCAACTCCGATAATAAAAATAAATTCAAATGAATGTGTGTCTGTATATTATATTAGTAAATATGTAAATATTTAACTAACGAAGTGGGCATAGGTGTTAGTGTCAATCGTTTCGACCTCTATGTCACCAAATTGAAACCTCGTCAAAGGCCAATATTGGAGGCACATTACCTAAAACGATTCCGATTAGGAGTAATTATAGAATGAAGAAAGTGCAGTAGGGAAAACAAGCGACTACCAGCTGACCCGCATGAAGTCGAATACTTTGGTAAGCATTACGATGCAATTTGAACCGAGCTCCCATACCATCCGCCAAAACTCCACGTTCATAGGCTTTGTCCTTACAGCTTGGGTCACAACATAAGCCTTCTCTCGCAACCAGCTCTAAAATAATCCTTCCAGTCATATGTAGTTTAGAAATAGAACCTACTCTAAAAATACATTAATACTGAGTCATCTTTGCTATAATATCCCCATGTTATTGGAATAGTCACATATTTGTTACAAAAAAGAGCCGTTGGTTATCAAGTGACAACACCAATAGAAATTGGAGAAATTGAAAATGAGATGCTCAATAGTATTAGGAACCATAAAATTATGCAAACTATTTGTGAAAATTAAAAAAACTAACATTAACGAAACTAGCATTTACGTAGTGGGAATTCTCATTTCCCTCTAGTCGGGGAAGAACGACTCGGTTATAATCATATGGAAGAGTATCCTGAATAATCAGAAAAATGGTTGGGAACCTTATTACACAACTATTAAGCTATAGTGAATATGAAAAAGAAACTGACAGGGTATGGATTTCTCTCAAGCATTGTGCTGCCTACATCACACTTGCATTTATTGGTGTCTATGGAGCGGTTGATCATCTAAATTGTAGTTCCTTTTCCTTTTTTAAAAATTATTATATTAAAAATAAGCTCTGAAATTTGGATACTTATCACCATACTAGACAAACTATGATTTAACTGACATTTTGTCAAAAAACTATTTCTTGCTGAGTGAAGAAATGCAAGTTGCTCATTTTTTAAAACTCGGTGTCTGTTACCTACAACGAAATAATCTTTTAGGGGGATTAGGAAACAATGTCCACCCTTACATCTAAAGCCATGATAAATTTCTCTATTAAACATAAATGAGATGTCTAAGACGACAAATGAGACTCATAACATCGGAATTAGAACCACCGTTACATGAGAAATGGACATAGAGTAGTCCTGATTGATGTACCTAGGAAGCAAAAGATAATTCCAGGTTGGATGTAAAATAAGTACTAGAAAGAGGGGAAAAATGAGAAATGGAAGAAGTAGTGATAATCAAAGCCAAAAGTGGTAAAATATGTTGCGTATGGTCAAAAAACGCAAAATGCCTACTAGGAAAATATGTTAATTCTTATTAAACCTCATCACTTGTTCTAAAAGATACAAATATTGAAATGAAGCTAACTCACTAAGTACTCTCCTTTAAATAGTATTCGTTTTTTCCTTCGTTCTGTCACGTAGGCCACGAATTTTGAGGCATCAACGGGAGCTGATGGCACTGCTTGCATTGCTTTTTCTTCCTGGACTAAAATTAACTATTTAGTAAATGCAAACAAGGTTATTGGAATTCAAATAATTGTATCCTTCTGTCTACACTGCTTATACGCATAACGCTGTTGTTTCGGTTTCTTTCATGTTTTCATTAGATAAAAATTGCTTACTTGACTTTTTCTTCATCCAAAGTGGCAATACCTCGGAGAATATAATGTTTTCTTGCGCCATAGTGTTTATAATTTATTTTAAGAAATGAATATAAACGAAGAAAGTGCAAGCCTAGCATAGACTTCTTCAATAACCCAAATCATATCTGTTTTATCATTAGTTCAAAATCCTTTTACTGATCTTCAACATGCCCTGAAGTTGAGGAAGTTAGAGTTCGCTACTTTAATATATATTTCTAGAGAAAAGACACAAGTGCGCCCACTCGCCCTGTGATCGGTGTCATCTGTCAAGCCATCCGCAAGGATTGTTGTGCCGCCACAAAATCAATGAAGCATCGATCTACCTTATAGTAAACTAGGTCAGTTTAGTCGTAAATGATAGTTTATAATTAATGCAATAAGTCACTAGTAATTATAGATATTAGCTATGATATATAAGGTTAGTTATTTCAGCATCTAAATAAATATTGCTTCATTGACATGCTGGCAGCGATAGTAATCAATTCAGATAATCCAAAAATATTAGCGGGCTTAATCAGTAACTGTATACAATATTAAATTTAAATTAAATACTGATATTAAATATTTCTTCAATAGTAGACAAGTTACGTAAAGTAGGTTATGAAAGAATACATATAAGTCCAGAGATTGAGAACAGAGCAGTAAGTGGATTTTTATAACTACAACAAGTTATATTCTGAGATCATTTGGAAACTCCTCTGCGAAAGTTTTTGCCAGTAAAATCTGCTATACATTTTTAATATGCTAGGTAAAAAACAATATTAACTAATCTTTTAAAGATTTAAGCCAAGTACTAGAACAAATTTTAAGATCTTAAATAAATAAACTGACGCTATTGGTTAACCAACCTATGACAAACTGTTTAGCAATGTTTGCAGCAGAAAGGGCTTTCCATGTACGTTGCACCTTTCTTCTTCTCCTTCCTTTTTTTCCAGAAGGAGCATTAGGAATATTCCCAGTAGACATACATGCTCTTTCCCTTTCTGGATGGATATACTGACTTGATGATGGTGATGGTGATCCCCTTAGCACATCTATTACGAGACTCAACTCGCTAATACTCTTCTTTCTTAGTTCATTCCACATTTTTGGCACGTCCAGCTCCCTACGACGAGGGGAGGGCGATTCAGGAACAGTCAAGTAATCCATAGCTATTGATTAGCCGACTAAACTGGGCTACCACTATGAATAGACAAGCAGACCCTCATATGGGCGGAACAATAAATGAGTCGTTAACTACAGCAGAGGTACGTTCTTGAGAGAATCACTGAAACACCAGATGAATAGGCATGTCTAATTGGAATATATCAAGTCGTGGATTTCCAGTATTCCTACTTGATTTCAAGCACCTCTTAATTAGATAAGAATAAAACGACAGTTTATCGAAGTAATATTTAGAGTAGTATCTTCCAACACAGTAAGATAAATTTTGAATAATGGGTTCAAGAAGAAAACGATATGTGAGGCGTAGGTTGACCGCCTGTGATCGAATCAATAGCCTCGGAAGCGCCAGAGGGATAAATAACCACGAAACACAAGCGCCTATGCGCCTGGCGGACCCGTCATAACCGAATGGAAGAAAGCATAGATCGCTCAAAACAAGATACATATACGTAGAAAGGATAGTTGCTAAATTCGGTTCATGGTTCTTACTTTCTCTTCAACTATTCTTTGTTCTGCTTAAGCAGCAGTTAGAATTATCTTGTCGTCTCACGAAAATGAAGACAAGATAAAGTCAAAATACTTGCTTTAGACATAAATAAGTATTAAAACTTTTTCATTCACTGGTATTTTATAATTTACCATTAGGTGATATTGTTAGTATGCAAACAGGTGTGACATATGAGTGAGTGGCAGCGTGTGACTTGAACCGAGACAGCTCAATCTGTTATTTCTTCTCCGCAACAGATTACTTTGAGTTATCTTCGTCGATGTAGCTTACCTTAACCACACAACCGAAGCTATTACTCACTGTTCTATTAGAACTCTTACCTTGCCAATAATTTCTTATCTCGTAACCCCCGAATGAAGAAATCATCATGGCGGGTGGGAGTTCGAGAAAAGAGCTTTTATCCCGTAACGCGAGAAACGAAGTCAATAAGGATTGCATCTAGAAGATGGTGAAATTCGATAGCAATCAAATTGGACGCGCACCATCAGATGAGATTAGATATCTCTGATCATGGAAAAATAGTATCGCTAGCAAGAAAACAACTGAACAATTAAATCGCCATTTCATGAATCTAGATTGTCAAATGGAGTATTATTGCTTTTTTTGACTAATAAATGGATATTGATTTCTCTATTACCTCACTACCAACCTTAGGTAACTTTCTTTTAATTTGTTCCAATGAGAAAGAAGATGTCCTTGTAATTTCCTATCAATGTTTGCATTTGGAACACATATGCTACCTGCACTTTTTTCGTGAGTGTACGCAAGCAACGGGGAAATAATGACAACAAAAGGTCATAAAGGAAAATTTCATATTGTGTTAATGTTATAGCATACCTAATTTCCAACTTATATTAGATATGGTCAAATGTGTAATTTTCACTATTTTTGGTATAGCAAATTCTTAGCAAAATTTTCACTTAAGCCACAAATGAGCAGCTGAGTTAAGCGAAAAACGATTACAGTTGATGCTTGAAGCAATAATACTTTGAGCTATTCGATTTAAATTCTACAAGATAATTCAAAGGAACATCTCGTTCTTAGAAAATCATTTGAGAACTCATCATGAAGAACACAAGGAGGGGTGTCGCAATTCAAGGGAAGTAAATCACCTGGAAGAGGGTAGACATCACAACGATATAAACCTATGACAAACGAAATTCATGGAGCGTACTACCGTTTTTAGTTATTTTGATGACTCTGACGCGAATCACAGTTAAAATAATAGTGGACATTGAAGTACATTTATTCTGTTAACTTACTTTTTCCCCTAACATATTTGAAGAAAATTGGAAAAATTTGTATTATATTAGCGCCAATTATTACTACAACAGTGCATTATTGAGACTGGAATAATAGCATATTTTTCATCTATTTTCAAATAAAGTACTGTTCAAAACTGTTTATGTAATAGAAATTGATAAATAGAGGATTATTGAAAAAAATGGAGTTATAAGCACATTCCAAGCACTGTAAAGTAAGCGAAAAAATATTAGTAGGGAATATTCCGACTATATCCAGATTTCTTAATAAAATCTGTGAATCATTCACTTTATACTTTCCCAAAGTGTTTTTATTTGACATTTCTTGTTCGTTCATATATTATATTTAGAAGTGAAAATATCACGATTGAGGGAATCAATGTAATCAAAGAGAGTGTAGCACCGAATGTAGTCTTGATGTATAAAAGTACAAAATTAAACAACTGGTGAAAAGCTTTCAAAATTAGAGAAACGTAATAGTTCGTCACGTGGAACAACTTGTTTGATGTATTCTGGATCATACTAATAAAAGACTGAACCAAATGGTTGGGACAACTGTTTGAGGATCCTGTTTCCTAGGGAAGAAGAGGGAGAATGCATGTTACTCGTATAGCATTTTAGTATTAAACTAGTACCATATACAATTTAATATAATACAGATAACTGAAAAAATCTTACCTCCGGCACAGAGCATAGCTGAACTTTCAGTCTATTGTCTCTGTGGACGCCGCCCTGGGACCTCCAAGAACAACTCGAAATAAAATAAGGAGAGCTAATGGAATTGTCAGTTAATGCTGAACCTAGGATCCACATTGCTTGAAACTAAATCTGAGTGGGAAACAGTGGACGACAACTATGTGAGACCCACTAAGCCCAAAAGGAAATGGCTATTAGCCTGAAGATCGTATTTCTATACTCCGTTAAAGAGAATTTGATATACTGCCCTTTCAAAACTCAAAAAATAAAAGTAAAAGATTTTTAAAAAGCTCTTACTTTTACACCTAACAATTAAGAATTAGTTATAATAAGGTATTGAGCTTAAGTCAAACATGATAATTAAAAACTACGTGAAAAAGGTGATGCGTTAAAAACATCTAATCTGTAATAGTTTCCACTTTGTAACCTACATCCAATAACAAAGTCGCTGAGACTTTTCCTCATATTAGTTGGTTTGTGGAGATCGACATATAGTGGATTGATTTGTACTGCTGTTTGCAGATGATGTAAATTCTGAAGAGTGGCACTCCGGGGTTTTTTAAACGGACTGCTGGTGCTGCTCCTTTTTCCTTTTCTAAACACGGCTTTTTCAGGCGTTTCTAGAGTAGCCCTGTGATTAAAAATAGTCCATCTTGTTAAAGGCTCGCTTCTTCGCAGCTTAGATAAAAAGCGAGAACTTGTAGTTGAATCATCTATAGGCTCAGCACTGGTAGATTGCCGTATTAAAAGTCGCCTACATAGAGGATCAGTAGTTGGTATATCCGTAACCTTGGAAAGATGCAGGGAACGAAAAGATTGGATTGAGCTACTGAGGCAGGTACCATCTCCGAACATGTTCTAGAAGAAAGTTCATAAAATTATACAATGAAAATATAAATATAATAAGTGGAATTTAACACAAACTGAAAATAGTCATAAAGAAAGAAAAAATGTAGAAAAATTGCAGTGTATATATAAGACAGTTTCATGCATGTCTAATTTTTATTGTCCCGTTTTGTTATGTAGAAAAGAGTTTCCAGTTAAATCCAGTCTTTTCTTCGGCATCTTTTCCTTCACCAGAAGTGTCCTATTGTGTCTGTTCTCATAAATGCATGCCATTTTGAGGGTACTACACTACCAATCGGTGGCCGACCAGCTGTTTGCATAATTCCGAATCGGTATAAACACGCCTTCCGCCAGTCGCATCGTATAACACATTCGTTCCACACAAAACAATATGTACTGCATATTTGGACACTTCGTTTAGAAAATGCTCTGATATACTGGTTGTTTAAGCGAAAGTTTCGGCAGATTGTTGCTTTCACTATCAGTTGAAAATGCATCTCATACAAAAACTAGTGGAACTGCTTATTATGAAACTACCTAATCCGGCTTATTTTTGGTGACTCGCAGAATGGAGAAGGAAATGCTCAATTGACTTCTAAATGTGGAAAGAATATTGAAAGCGGGAAGTGAGCATATAACATAAGAGCAAAAAGCGTTGCACTTAACAAAACAGTGAAGACAAAATATTTTAGAGGCAAATTGAAGTATAAAGTTAAATATGATTAACAATGGAACGAAAATAATATGCGTTAAAGGTAACGATTACCTCAGAACATTATGGATTCATAACGTTGTCCAACCAAGCGATGTTTTTAATGAAAATCATGAAATATTAAAAGGAAAAAGATCGAAAGAATGCACGTTTAAGTGAAAATGGAAAAGAAAGGAAAGAGGAATATGAATTCTCTTTATGAAACGAGATTATGTAATGATACTATCAAAAGAGAAGAAGCATCATCTGCAAACACGTATTGGTTCCGAAGCGGCTTTCCAGTGAATACCCCCGAATGAAGGGATTACTAACTGGTCAATGAGCCACATCACACTCAAAATATTCAGCGCTACACTTTTGCACCACAATTTATCAGAAATTACAGACACAGTTGTTATGCATAAAACCGCTAGTGATAAAAACATTTCCAGATATAATAACTGGAGAATATCTAGTCGAAAAATATAGACTGAATTGAAAGTATAAGAAGAGCTGTAAAAGCTCTTATTGCGCAATGGTGGATGGCTAATGAGGGACTTAGGTCTTGAAGCATCATTTTGTTGTTGCACGAGCGAAAACAATTAAATTTAAGCAACTAATAGAAGTAACTTATAGCAAGCAAGTTTTTTTGAGCAGAAAGTTGGAGCAGACAACGAAACGAGCTATCCATATTTGAACAATTGATCGCTGAACATACAGCAGGTAGGCGTGTTAACACCAGCTTCCAATAGGGCGTTAGATTAAAAGAATATATCACAGAACATGAATTGCGTAAAAGGTTATTGGCAGTAAATTGACGACAACACGTAAAATCAAATGTTTTTCTTACATATAATGTAAATAACTAAAATTTCTATTCCTAGTACTGAAGCTAACTTTCCACACATCTATGTAAAATTGCTTTCATAGTAGGAGACCTGTTTTACAGTTACAGTGGTCTTGGTAGACTACATTAGATCTCTTTCAAATATGGCAGGAGAAATGAGAGGTACCAGCACTACTAATTTATTTATTGTTTCTTATTAGTCTTTAGTCTTGTGTTATCAACATTGCTAAATAAGTCTTGTGAGTTCTCCTGTACAGAAGAGAATCAGAGAGATGTCACGAAGGAAGAGCATCATATCATGGTATGCACAAGGTATACTGTACTTGTATAGTACTAAGCGAATGAAACTGGTTAGCAATTTTACATCTTTCAATTAAGGCATTTTTTACTGATTAGTTTGATATTGAAGTGGGTTTAAATTCAAATTCAGTTTCACTAAGTTAAAAAATTCACTGAACTGAAACCCATAGACATATACTCTCATTTTTAAAATATACAAAATAAGAAGTTAGTAAGGAGTATACATGTTAAGATATTTAAGGAAAAAGACTTTCATTGGGGAAAAAATCAATGATAAAGACGTGACTTGAAAAATCACAGTGCATATTGGGGTGACGTTAAATATTGCAATGCTCAATACGGTCCCTTGAGACAACTCCATCACCAATAACAGAACCGAAATGTTGCGTTTTCCAAAACTTATTACTAACAGAAATTATGTTTTATCCAGAAATCTACTGAGAATATACACGTCTAATCCTTACGATAATAACCAAAATTCAGATGTTAGACGTAGAAAGTAAATACTTATCCAATTAAAAGTAGTTCTAATTTTCTGAAACTCACGAAGTTGTTTTCTTTGTTGCTTCTTAGCTGCAGCTTCTTCTTTTTCTCTGGAAATATTAAGATGATATCCTTCAATAATCGTACATTCGAACTAAATTTATAGACGATTTAGTGGAAGTTATATTTTTGATATCTTATTAAACATGATATAGTACAAAAAGTAGAGTGACGGTAATTTTATTGGTGTTTATTGGTTCAGTGATATTTTCTTCGGACTTTCACAACTATTTGGCTAAATAAGTGATTGTAAAATGTAATAGTATTAACACGTGTAAATAGTTGCTAAGGAAAAGAAAGGAACGCTTTTTCCTAAAAATAAATAGCAATTTACATACAAGCAAAATACTTACAATTTTTGATGCAAACCATACAGCATTGAACGTAAGCCTGGTTCATGCTCCTTAACGCTTTGTCCTTTCTTGCTCCCCTTAAAAATAAGGAATTAATAGCTATTACATATCAAAAGTATAATAATTAAGACAAATTGTGGTTATGTCCTAAATAG
Organism: Heterorhabditis indica; assembly: GCA_020740425.3. Taxonomy (NCBI): domain Eukaryota; kingdom Metazoa; phylum Nematoda; class Chromadorea; order Rhabditida; family Heterorhabditidae; genus Heterorhabditis; species Heterorhabditis indica. The sequence goes on from JAJAVP010000059.1 coordinate 171,922, forward strand.
TAGAACTACGATTTCAAGTTATCACTTGGTTGACTTATTGGTGTTAATCCATTGAAAAACGTATGAAAGTACTTTGCCAACATCATTCTACTGGGAAACACAGGCAAGCAAACCACTCACTTTTGTGTTTGGTTGAAACCATTTTAAAATATTATCCAAACTTCGAAGCTTTCGTACCTGACAGACGTATGTGTGTTACGTGATTAAAAGAATTGAAAGAATATAGTATGAACATGCCAAGGAGAAGAAATATGGCTGTGATAACAAGTAATATAAGCGCGAAAACTGAGAATGCAAATTGATGACCGAATAACAGTAATATTTCACCCTAGTGACTGTCGCTATCTCGCTGCTTTCGAAGTTATTTGTTTCAATCGCGGAAGATGCCCTGCTTCGCCTCACAGAACCACGATGAAGCGAATCACAACGTGCCTTCTGAGTGTATGCTATTTATGACTAAATAACCATACATTCATAAACAATTAAAAGTGTCGCCCTAAATAAATTTACGACTATGTTATAGAGAATACATAAATCCTGATTATGGTGTTCACCGTTTTAGTTCATAGATGAGTGGAATACTATATTCTTAATATTTTTTGCTCTTTGAACTTTTGTCAGTTTAGGTACTCACATGCCCATTTTGTTCGATATCAGCCTCGCTGTTTGCCTGGTTTACTTTGATGGTGACCGCGTTCATTGGAGGAATCGAGGGCTCCGACCCAAACCGAATTGGATCTGCAACTAATAAGCCTATATTTACATGGTACTTGAATTTTGCGAGTGAAAATACTTAAGAGTCTCAAGTAAATTGTCACGCAAGAAATTCATATTTTTTGTCTTCAGGTAACGACTATGGCATTTCGGTTAGCTATTCTTCAATTTTCGAGAAATGCATAAAGAGCTAAATAAATAGACTTAAAACAAACGAGACTTCGACAATGAGGTATTATCACTGGGGAAATATTCAAAAACCTTGGTACCGGAATGGAGCAAATGATTCGCATGGTTGTGATTTTAACAACAGATGCGAATAAGCTTATTTGAAACAAATGCCATTGTTTTTCTCGAAATGCCTTAGATTTTTGTTTTAATGACATGGTTTAGGGTACGCAGTTTCGCATTTAAACACTGTAGTAATTTACTAAAATATAATTAAATTCAAATAATAGTTCTTGACACGCTAAGCTTAAGAATTCTACACAAAAATTTCTTCAAAACATAAAACATCTCGTAAATAAAATAATTGCAAATAGAACATGAGCTGAAAATAACGACCACATAGTTCATATTTAATTATATATTGTCGTGCTATTATTGGCATTTCATAGATACAATATCAGTTGGACTTTTCATGGGCATCCTATGCTTAACTAAAATCTATGATAATTTGTATTGATATCTTAAAATAGCCTGTAGGATAATAAGATTACACGCAAATTGAGGTTGTTGACTGGCTTAAGTGGCGAAGATACCAAGCTATTATATGAAAACAGTAGAGGCAGGAGGTTGAGAGGGGTGGAGGCGGGTTACAAACAGTCTTACAGTGGAGCGTCATCCACTCGAGCTGGCGCCCCAGTCTACAAACGGAGGGAACACAGTTTCACGATGTCGAGGACAAATTACCAAATACTGGGCTGAAATATATGAATTTGTCACTTTACACTTTTCCACTAATATAAATAAATTGGACAACAAACCTAAAATTTTGTGCACAATTGTTGGCCTATTTCGATAGTAAAATTTAATAAATTGTTTCCTTATGGCATTAAAGCTGTATTACCTGGAAAGTAAACAGACAATACCTTTTAAGTTGTATTTAAGGTATTTTTGAATTTTTGAACTCATTAACTTCTTACCACTTTAATTTTTAAGTCTCCACTTTCTATTAAAGAATGAGAACCTGTGTTTCTTTAATCCTTGGAATGAAGATCAAGTATTGTTTTTACTCTTTACAAAGTAATAGGGTAATACATTTTAAAGGAGAAAATTACACATTTATTCTATGAAATGTCATTGTCATAGAAATATTAAGTCATATATCTGTGCCTTCCAAAAATTACTTTAGGTATGTTTTCACAATCATAAACTCACGTGAAAGTAAGCAAAAAAGTATCTGGTGCACGGCAACAAAGGTCTCTTCAAGCCAAGAGATAAATGAAGAATAAAGGAGTAGGGTTCTTGTCTCAGCGTTTGAAATATAAACGCCAGTTATTTGAGGTAACACCCTGACTTGTGGCTCATATATAATCAGCTATTGATGAAAGACGATAGCACGAAAATATTAGCGCAAACAGGGATTTTATTATTACAAACAAACCATAAAAAACCCAAAGCAGAAGAAGTAAGGCTAAACGCAGTAGTATTAATTGTGAACTTGCGTGTAGAGACCACAAGAAGGGATAATACAGCAAGAAAGACAATATAAACATTAAAATTTAGTGCTACAAACATAGCAATTTCTTGCAATAATATTAACGGTAAGCAAAGCACCATTTTTGAACCATAGAACCATTTTCTATGAAGCAAAGTACCGGAGCGAAGGAAACTTCTCTTAGGTGCTACAGCATTTTAGGCTGTGAAACCTGTACTCGTAAATTCTTCTAGGTTTTATAGGAAAATGCACTTCTTAATCCTTCGTCTCCAATAATAAGCCATTTAGCATGGATTTATTCTAGATCAGTGTGCGTAAAACACAATTATATGTAATGGAACATTTAGCCTAAACTATAGCCATTCCTTAAAGGAACCAAGTGATTGATAACTGCACACGAGCAAAATTACTTCTGGAGGTTCTGAGGCATAGAACTGTCTAGAAGAATGTATGGACAAAGTTGGGGAAAACCTCCAAAACGGGCATTTTAACTAATGATTATCTGTACTAGGAAAAGTTTCATTGATTATACATACGAGAAATAATCAACAAGGTTTTTGCAAGGTAATATTTAATTACCCAAATAACAAACTTTTCATTAAATACTAAGCTTTAATACATGTAAATCAAATGCCCTCTTTGAAATGAATAGCGCTAATAATGTTTACTTGGCACGTGGAAATAAGGCGAAATGAAAAAAGAATAAAATAAACGTTAAAAAATGCCTAATTTAGAAGAAAAAAGATATTAAATTATGTACCACTGATCTCCTTACTGTTTATTTTAAGTTTAAGACATATAATATGATGGTAAAATGGATTGAAGACTGAAATTTTAGTGCATCAGTCAGTCTTAAAAGAACATAGTTTCCGCGAAGCAACTGATCGGATCGATGAAGATTTCAACGAAAATAAGACAGTCATTCAGACTCACAACAAATGACGGATCAACAAGAAAAAGAATAAAGTAAAGCAAAATTTAAGTGTGCTGATTAAATATGTCAAGCTTATAGACTAGGAACTTTTAGTTTTTAAACACATTGACAGTTCAGTTACATACATGCGTCCTTTTCTTTGGGTGTTGCTAGGGTTTATTCCTGCAAAACACAAGTCTATTTGAAGGATTCTCTTAAACCTGATCAGGATCTAGTTGAAATTGAGGACGTTGCATGACACCAAATATAGAAATGGATTCGGCATGCCCAAAGCATGCGATATGTATAAATAACGTAGGTGAAAGACTCTTCCATACTAAGTAGAGGTATTTTTGAGAAAGTAGAGCCTACGCTTGAAAATTTCAATAATAAAATGAATGACAGCAAAAACAAATAATTTTACATTCCCGACAAGGTCTAAGTTTATGTATTTTCCGATAATTATCATCAAACATACAAGGCCGTGAGTAAACAAAAAGATCACGTGCGAAAGGCTTTCAGAAAACCAGAATAGTTTGCTTCAAAGAGAACTGGTCACTGAGGAAGTCCAAGCTCATTAAACAAAAGATCGTCAACTAAAAACACTTCTGTTCAATTTTGGGTAGAGAGTGGAAGTTGAGGTTGAGGGAATCGAGAGACAAACATCGACACCCACCACACAGCCTCAGAAAAAACAGCTGGGAACGACGCATGAGGGATTATAGTTGCCCTTACTACGCACACGATGGCCGTTTTGTTGAAACCTACCATGCTTCAAAATTGATTATCTAGACCTTATTAGGACGTATATCTTCATAGTACGACATATGTGTACAATTCAGGTAGCATGACTGATTTAGTTTGACAAAAGTAACCCAGAACTGTAGTAAAAAGCAAATTGGTATAAAAAAATTGAAAGTCAAACAATTTTGGACATGATATATCTTACTCAGTTCGCATAAAATCATAAGGCACCTCTTTTATGTAAATAAACTGTCAATTTTATCTCATAAACAACAGAACAAACTAGACACATTAGTATGTGTTAAATGCCACTGGTTGAGATAACTAGAAGATAAAAGGGAACAATATTTTGAAGTAATTTCTGACTTTTTTTAAACTTTTCTTTAACACTTCTATTCATCCGCCCCTCACTTTACACCCCGTACCAGACAATGACGTCATTTAGCGATATGATGAAAATAGAGAATGACTCCTAAAGTTTCCCTATAAAATATCCTATGATTTATGTGCTGCATTATAAAAATAATTTTTAACTATTAAAAAACATGCGAGAGAAAGATTAAGCCAAATTATTCTGAAAAACTTCAATTTACTCCAGGTTTCATTAAAAATATCTTTTGTTTTGATGCAAAATAATTCGATGAGACATGTTGATGAATAACAGTATTATGTAAAACTACATGTGCGGAAAAATTTTCCATCCACTTTTCAGTAGGACAAGTTATTGTCACTTGATGACAACTGTAGAAGTAACCGTGGAACACACACAAGTAAACAATATATGAAGTCTGAATTATTCAATTGCATAGGTAATGATTTATTTGAACATTTGAAACTACACAAATTTTGGTATAGTGGAAAATCAATTTCTGCAACTCAATATATATGAATCAGCTGTTGATGATGGTTGATTCTGTTCGTTTACTGAATTGTACAATTCATGGCTACACCTTTTTCAACACTGTGAAGTTGCGCAAAATGTTCCACGGTCAACCGGTTTCCAATACTCAGGAGATTTGCTTTATTGTTTATTCCTCTGTCTGCACGACCACACTTCTTTGGCCACTCATGTTCTGTAACTGTCCCGGCCAGTCTATCCTTATCATTGCATCGAATACCCCTTCTCGCTCAGATTTAGCAAAATGGGCAATACATTTTAATTTCTAAATTCCACCGTCACCAATTATCTAATATCGACTTTTGCACTGAAGATGTTCATATATACTATATGTAAAATGTAGATTGTGGTTGACTTCATAGAGTCAATTTAATGGCTATTGTATGGAAAAATGCTCTCATTGTCTAACTAATCTTTAATCATCGTATAAAAGTGTGAAAGCGGTGGTTGCTTTTTGCACTGTACTACTATATAGTTTTTATATTGAATACTTCCTTCTCTGAACTTCACCTACTCACTGGATGTTTTCACTGTCCAAACAGAAAGAAGCGTATTTTATTGACTCAACGATCGATCATTCTCCCGTAATAAGTAACACTCGAAATCAAGGTGTCTAACGAAAAGTCATGGTAAACGAGTAGATGCCCCAAATAATTATTTAGAAAAAGTGGAAGGGTCATAAATTGCCTTCATTAAAAGTCGAATTGCTAAATCTGACATTGTAGGATGTTATAAAGTTGTTCATATGATTTATGCGATCAAATTAAAATATTTGGATAGTTGTTTATTTTACTTTAATTTCATGAACATTCATTTCATGTTGAAACTCCGCGGTTGTGGATCGATAGGACAACCCAGGAAGTATTCCTGTTATTTTACAGCTCTGATAGTGATGCTTATCAAACACTCAGTGGAATGGTTCTATTTATGCATATTCCAAACCAAACTACAAATCATGGTAATATTATTTCATAAAAAACTTGTTCGACTTATTCACCAGTGCTTATAGTTGTTGAGAAGTTACGAAAAAGAATAGAAAAAGAATTATCCTATGTAGAAGACTGAAATTTAGGAGATGCATGATTATTGCTCACTAAACCCTCGCGTAAGTTGACCTTGAGTTCACGTCAATAGTTTTTTTCCTGTTTGGTTTCTTTCTATGCATTTCTTTGATACACATTTTGGCGGGCTACTACATTCAAATCATTCTTAATCGTCTTTTGTCTCAATTCTACTAGCACTTTTTAAACTAAAAATCGGCGTAAGTTTGATTTTCGATCTCTCGATCCGTTGTTGAATGTATTTTCAGTTTACTCAATGCACTATTCACTCTATTGAAACTCTAGCCATTGCTTGAATTCTTTTCGTCTTCCATCCTTACACTGCAACATTTTCCTGTACCCCATCTGCTTTGAATTGGTATCTAGTAAAAGTTATGAAACTGAGGAAATGTATAGATGGGATCGTCAAGTATATATTTCCTTCATGTAAGTAGTTTCACAAGTAGTGTTTAATGTCACAAGACAAAAGTTCGCCATGTAATCCTTGAATGTAAACGTTAAATTGACATGATAACGGGACTATTTAGATCATTCAAGCATTGTGACATAACTTTTTACCTTCATGAAAGCATGCCACACACGTGGTTCTCTTCGAGCTTCTGCTCAGACGCGCCAAAGTTTTCTAAGGGTCGCCTAGTGCATTTACTGCCGTAAGCATTACTATATCCGAAGTTTTCTAGATAAGTGCCTTATGTTCAACAATAAAATTTTGTGTTTAGAACTCACTTGTGGAGATTTTAAACTGAAACATGATTATCACTTACTCTCTCTATGAATTATGTTCTTACCCGTTGCTTGTTTTCGCCTGACAGGATATAAGTAAAACTCTTCACATTTTTGTTTTTCTTGATATGTACTTGATCCAACCAACATTTTAAATAACTCCTTATCGTGTTCAGTTGTTGGTTTCTTAGAAAGAATTTATATTGATTCTTCCATATAATTCTAATGATGGCATTATTGTTTAATTAGACGTTATTATGTTGCGTACATTTACTGAAAAATCTTATTCTGAAAAAAATTCTTCACTAATTATATGGATGAATTCAGATGACTCCATCCGATATCTCAGAAAGTGATCGCAAATTAATAGAGGATCTCCGAACAAAAATAGTGGACGAGCTTAAACTAGTTCCTTCTTATTCTGATGATTTCTCTCTTCTACGATGGATCGTTGGCTGGGATCGGAAAGTGGGTTAGTATAGAAAAATAGGGCATAATTAGAGGAATCTATCGTTTGAAGTGACTTTTATTAGGAATTCACAGATTAGATTAAATTTTTACGAATAGTGATGAATGATGCGGATAAAATAAGATGCAAAATAGGTCCTCGTCATGCAGATTTCCAAATTTATGCAATCCACCTAAACATTGTTGTATTAATGTTTGATATTTCTTCACTGAGTCTACGTATGACTTCCGAATTACGCAAGAAATTCAGAACTTCATCTACATTCATTCTCACCCGCATTTAATTCGTGATTTTAGAGAACTCATGCTATCTGGTGACATCGGATATACGATTTTATATTTGAGCAATCAAATGTGGAAATTCATAGGATTCAAGTGAACTGAATGGCCTTCGTTTGCCTTGACCTGCTCTATCGTTAGATTTGGCATAAAGGTGTGTCGCGTGCACATATAAATTCACTGGAGTAGGCGTTCAGTTGATAGATATTTCGTTTATGGCTTTCCAAGGATATGTGCTTTGACATGGTGATTATATACTTCTCTCCAGGGTGAGGTAGCCTTTGAAAATTTCACTTCATAAGATTACCTCGTTTTCGTCAATAGATACGACAAGTGATGTAACCTATCAGCCAATCATCTAGGCTCAAATATCTCTGGAATCACAGTTCCTAAATTTTCTTGTTCCAAACTCTTCTGAAGGAAACACTTTGCTTTTTCTTCTACTTGTAGCTTGTCTTAATTGAAATTTTAACTAAATAATTCAGAATAACTTTGCAATTGGGTTGATAAGGTTTTTTAAAACTTTACGGTGTTAATTTAAACCTTCAGTTGTTCAACAAACGCTTAAAATAACTATTAATCATTTGCTTGGTACATTCATATATTAACTTAACGTTATAGCTTGAAATCAAAAACAGTTTTAACTGTTTAAATTGCGTATGAACTTTTAAGGCATCGTCGTTCCGAAAATCAAGTCCTCTTTGCGTGCTATTCATGCTCTCGGTCTGGACAAGGAGGACCTATCAACAATCGACAAAGTTACCGCCAAATGTGATGACTGTAGTAAACCACTTCAGTATTTGCCAGGTACTTTGAATAATTTATAATATGTTATTTTCTTCAGTTTTGATAGAATTAATTTATAAGGATAACATTGCCTACAAATTTTCAAAAATGGTGTCTTACGTTTACGATACTATATATATATATATATATGCAAAATTGAAATTGTATCTAGTATAAGATAGGAGTGATTAAGGATCGCTAATGGGTTTCGACAAAGAGGGAAACGTGCTCTCACTTCAGATGATAGGAAGACTAGATGCTATTGGTTTGATGCCATGTACTCGAAACAGTGACTTGTATAGGATGAGAATATCAGAGAGTGAAGGGGTGATGCAGATCATTCGGTGAATAAATGTATATTTAATTAAAGTCGACATTAATATTAGAACCAGTTTTTATCTATGGACTTATTTGTAATACAATTTGATGCAGAGCAGAAGAGAAGAAGCACGGTCGTCAGCTTGGTACTTCTGTAATTTTTGACCTTGATGGTCTTAGCATCTCTCAATTAGATGTTAATTCAATGAAAGTCATCACGACCATGCTGAGTCAACTGCAGGTTTATTGTAGTATTTCTTACGTGTATTAACTTTCTAAGTGCTTAAGTTTTAGGTGTTTTTCGTCTCTGAATTTTTCTAAATAGCACATTTTGGAAATATTAACATAGGAATTAGCCCTATAAGTTTTAGGAAATGTTTCCTGACGTCATCCGTAAGATTTTCGTAATTAACGTCCCATCCTTTATACAACTGTTATGGAATATGATCTCGCCTTGTCTCGCAAAACAAACACAGCAAAAAATTAGGATTCTTGGAAACAACTGGAAAGATGTGCTTCGAGTAAGTGATGAACTGAACGTAACACTTAATGTTTTATTAGTAAATATTAGAAATTATTATCGATTTATATCAGGAAGCTATCGGAGAGGAAATTTTATTTGAGCACTGGGGAGGAACAAGAAAAGCCGATAATGAGTACGGGCACGTACGAACAGGAGGGAAGATTCCAGTAGAATTAAAGTAAATTAATTTGACTATTTTCTAATTTTTCTGCCAAAATCGCATGCCTAAACGGAGTTCAAAATGTTTAGAAATATACAACCACCAAATATTTGCATAAACTAACTTACTTATGAAAACTTTATCCTGTTTTCTTATTTTTATTATCTTCCATAATTATTTCATATTATTGTGGATCAAAGTAACTGTGCAGATTAGCTGACTGTCGTATATTTAATTTTGCCCTTATTAAACTACAGATATTGCGTTTGTGTAGAAACTTTTTTAAAAAGTAAGAAGAAGTAACCGAGACCATAGAAGTACAGATATGATCCTGCAAACGATTTACCTGCTGATAAACTACAGAAGATTACCATTTCGGCACGATCCACAAACTTCACATCTATTGTTTTAGACAGTAAGGGAATTTCAAAGCCTATTCTAGAATGTTATTTATTTCTCTTTACTTTTATTATTTGATAAGACCATAGAAAGACAATTTGTATAATATATTTAATTCATTTTTTCTCATCTATAAATTCAGTGGATACAATTCATCTTGCAAAATAAGCTTATTGAATCCTGTTTACCATTAAATAATTAATTTGCACAGTCATATCTCTTTATCTTTAGACCACCAGCCTGGTCGACGGCTGTATTGGTGGTGGAGACTAGATGCCCATGACATCGGATTTGCCATCTACCGTGCTGCTGTCGGACAGGAAAAAGTTAGTCTGAAGAACTACTTTTATACAATTGCAATAACTACGCTATTTTAAAGATGGTGGAGCATCCGGATGATTTCACAGTTCACCCAAAGTTTAGACTACAAACTGAATTCGTGCCAGAAGATGGCCATGTGAGAAGAAATCTTTTACATTATTAAGATATATAAGACAGAACTAACGATACTTTCCAAATCTTAAAGTGATATAATAAGAACCATTCGAAATACTTAAATATGCTACACTATTGTTTTAGAATCATTTTAGGCGATGGCCGAGGAACCTGGGGTGTACAAATTTGTGTTTGACAACACACACAGCAAGTTGCGATCGAAGACAGTCAAATACTGCATTGAAGTAAAAAATTAAGGCGGAATGTATTTTCGCTGTTGCAATTTGATTAAATGGTTTCGTAGTCAATTGAACTACCAAAACTTACCAATATGCCCATGCACGCATAGTTCGATTATACGTAGGCATGCTTTAATTCCTACGCTTCTTCAGCACAAATGTCTACATTATTTGTCAATAAAAAACAGTCCTTGACATGTACTTTGATCAGTATAGTTTTCCAGTTGTTATCTATAGTTATTACTTTCCCTTATTGAAAATGTCCTTGATAGAAATATTGACGTGACAGTTGTACTTATTGAATTTTTTCACATCTTTTTTGAGGATATGTCTAAAGTTATTTCGTAAATATTTTGATGTTAAAGTTAAATACATGTAATGATAAACGAATTTTGCACATGACTGAGTACTTAATTAACCGATATTTTCTGCTTTGTTGTGATGCAGTTGGATAAAATTCACTTCTAAAATGCTCCTGGATTTAAGTGCAAAATCATTCTAATGTAGCAAAATAAATAATTGTCAGCAAATAACACACACATGGCATAAGCTACTTAGGAAGAAAAACAAATTTTTTGGAAAAGAGATAATCCTTTGTGAATTCTAGAAAAAGCAAAGGAATATGATGCGACTCTAACTAATCAATCAGAAAATAAGTGAAAAATCTCTAGTTTGTATCATATTTAGCTTCATTTTGCACTTGTGAATGTGATAGACTTCTGCCACACCCTCTATAAGTATGAGATTTGATAATATGTGCAGTCGAAACACGTTCGAAGGTTACTTGTTTTATTTTGCTATTATAAAAGTATTTTTACATGCGCGGTATATTTTTCTGGAAGAAAGATGCTAGGGTATGGTACTTAATATCGCGATGATTATGGGATCTTCGCTATTTTCCAATCCATTTAGCTTTTTTGAAAAATAAAGGCAGTCGAAATTTTCCAGCTATTGATAATTCTTTCTATAGTTTTTTGTTAACTCACTCCAGTTCATAGTTTATAGTTATAACTGCCTAGGCTTAGTAGTGAATTTTAGGCGACTTACCCTGCTGTTTGGACCCAGCTCCAAAAAGAAAACAGTCTGATAACCCCCACCATTTCTTCCGCCGTCTCCTGAGCTATGGACGATAGCATCAAGAAGAAGTACGAAATGGCGGATTCTAAATTGTAAGTTGACTACCTAATAAAGTTAGTTCTTAATAAAATACCATTTTCTCTAGTCAATGGCTTAATCGCTATCTGAAATTAAGTAAAATAGCTGTACTTAAAAGATTTTTAAAAAGTATCATAGTAAACCTGCCTCAGTAAATAATAAGTAATTTCTAGGTCAAAAGAGAATTCTTCTCCTTCGAATAGAGTTTCAATATGGGTGCTGGTGGGTGACTATATACTACAGATGTAGCTTCAATATGCTGCTACCCAACTGTAGTGTTTCTTTCTTAGGGTGATAATACTGAGCAAACATTACGATTTATAAAACGTTATTGGGTAGAAGTCTGATAACTACCTAGTTCAAATAAAATTCCGTTCACTGAAGAAGTACTTATTTTCATGTAGATATGTCATAGTGTTCAAAACAATGGAAAATTATTTCTTTTAAAAGGCTAGTTTCACTATAGTGAGATTTTCAACTAAAATATGCATAGTGTGATGATTAAACATATCAAACATAATTTGTCACTCTCATTAACTAGGATCTCTAAATGCTTATAAGGAATCTGTAGAATCTACATCAGCTCTACTGAATTTCAGTTTCGCTATGCAACCCGAGTAGACTTTCTTCTCATGTTGATCGGTATATTGTTAGGAATAACTCAAGGATCACTTAGCTCTCTCTCCTCACTCGTCTTCCGACATCTCACAGATGCATTAATAATAGGTATAATTATACTGAAAATTAGCACAATAGATGTTCTCCTAATTCAGAAATGAATGCAGAGAAAGGCATTTTAAAAAAGAAAAATTCGAATTTATGTTATTCAGGACAATCTGAGTGGGACAAACATGAATTTGATGACCATAAATTCACTCACATGGCTATGACATCTATTTATAACTACACTTATTTTGGCATTGCACAATTCGTATTTGGATTTTTAACGGTAAGTGGAATGTTTACGTTTTGTAGTTTTAGAGTGCATATGCGTAAATTACAAAAATAACTTTAGTAGTTCTAGATTACAAAATATGGCATAAATAGAGCAAATATTCTTGTTTATTATAATAATAAAGCGAATCAATAGCAGATGTGCTGCTGGCATACAGTATGTGAGCGACAAGTGTATCAGATCAGAAATGAATACTTCGCTGCCGTTCTCAGGCAAGACATGGCCTGGTTCGACAAGCACGAAAGTGGAGCACTCACTACTCAGATGAGCGAGTCAGTGTATTCCTCTTTTTTCCTGGTTTTATTATATCGTATCCGTTCTTTTAAAACCTAGTCACTTTCATATTAAAATACTTGTAATATGAAAAAAAAGAGAAGCATGACGAAATACTCATTACAATAGTTTTTTGCTTAGTGGCATTGATCGTATTCGTGACGGGATTGGAGATAAACTAGGAATTATGTTCGCTTACATAGCCACATTTATATCAGGGATCGCAGTCGCCATGTATTATAGGTTTAGTTTGTTTTCCCTATTTGTGGACGGTAGATGCTTAACAGTTTTGTACATTAAATCATGCTTCATGTTCTTTATCGATAAAAAACTATGTTTTAGCTGGGAGATGACTCTCGTAATGCTAGCGTTCATGCCACTTTTCTACGGGCCTGTGACAATTTCCTCAAAGGTAAAAATCTAAAATAAGTGGCATTTTGAAAAAGTGCTTCATTTAATTAATGCAGTAATAGTTGGTTACCATTATATTCGCGTGAATCTAAGAGTAACACAGGACTACTTCTTTAAAATCAACGCTATAGTTTATAAAAGTGAAAGTTATTGGTTAATAGGAATTTAAATTTAAAATTCTGTAGATAATAGCCAAAATCGCCCCAAAAGAACAAGCAGCTTACACTGCAGCAGGAGCCACAGCAGAAGAAGTTATACATGGTATACGAACAGTGATGGCATTCAATGGACAACAGAAGGAAATAAATCGGTGGGTTTTGATGATCTCATTAAAGATATTAGTAACATTACTAAGCTATCATTAGCTTTATCATAGAAGATTTAGAACGACATTCAATAGCTTCAGTTTATTTTTAAAAAAGAAAGAATCTCATAGAAAATTTTAGATATAACAATTATTTGAGCGTTGGGATGAGGTATGGTATCAGGAAAGCCTTTCTAACATCATTTGGGACTGCATTCATTACATTTACCCTGTTCTTTTCAATGGCAGTTTCATTCTGGTTAGTTACAATCATAAATTAATGTTCTACGGAGAATATTACCTTATATCACAGGAGTATAAACGAATTATGATAAGAGAGAATTGCTGTGAAATATGTATTATCAAGAACTTTTTATGTACGGTACAAAACTGGTGATCGATGGTCGCATTACACCGGGTACTACATTCGCAGTATTCTGGGCGGTGATTGGTGCATCATTTGCTGTGGGACAAGCTGCACCTCAGATTGGGGTCATCATTAGCAGCATGACAGCAGCGTCACCAATCTTTGCTATCATAGATAGGGTATGGTGCGAATAATAAAGCGATAAAATAATTACAACCACTATTTCATTAATTAGAAATTCCTATAGTATTATTAAGAAAGAAGACTAATTGAAAAAGCATTAGCATTGAAAGCAATATATGGAGAGGGCCAGTAATTAACCTAATCACTAACTTTCACAAATAATGTATTACTGCATCACTTTTTCTAATTAATCGTCCAGTACATATTACGAAGCAATAACTTGAAAGTATTAAATTTTAGAGCAAGATTCTGAATATCTCAGGAATACAGATAATTTATTGTTGTTCTAACAGAAACCTCCCATTGATTCCTTATCCAGTGAAGGGAAGAAAATCAAAAATTTGAAGGGGAACATTACTTTTAAAGATATTCACTTTCGATATCCAAGCAGACCGGAGGTTTGTGTTTGCTAACTTAAGTATTTGGTCGAACTAATATTCAATTCCTATGTTTGATTTAATTTGATTTATTAAGGCCAAAATCCTAAAAGGAATATCAATGGATATTAGAAGTGGTCAGAGCATTGCTTTGGTTGGACACAGTGGGTGTGGTAAAAGTACTCTGGTAGGCCTCTTGCTACGATACTACGAACAGGAAAAGGGAGAGGTATGATAGTAAATGTAATAAAACAAATTAAGTCTTAGGTCGTATTTTGCTAGCGTTTTACTTTTTAGAAAGCCAAAAAATGGATTTTTTAAAGATTCAAATTGATGGAGTTCCTCTTCAAGATCTAAATATCGAATATCTTCGAACTATCGTAGGCGTCGTTTCGCAGGAACCAGCTCTTTTCGCAGACACTGTAGGTTATTTGGAACTATTGATCTAGTTTATAAAGGAATAAATACTCTCATGGCAGTTACAAATAATGACTTCAGTGTTTATTAATTGTTTTTTCGTTACTTGTGTCATATATAATAAGCTGTACTAATTAATAAAAAACTAAATTGCATGGACATCAATTTTTACTACTAAAGTTTCAAACTTCATTTATATTTTGTTGTTTAGATTGAAAACAATATTCGACTTGGCCGATCAGATATCTCACAATCGGAAATGGAAGAATGTTGCCGAATGGCCAATGCACACGAATTCATCATGAATTTAAACGAGGTATTAGCCCGATTCAATGGCACGAAGTGTTATCAGCTTATAGCAATAATAGAGGGCAACATCTTTAATTTGGGTAGACGTCATTGTATGAGTCATGCGATGTATTAATGGTAAATCCATGTTGCTGAAGACATTTTCATACAGGGATATAGCACCCGAATCGGTGAAGGTGGTGTACAACTCTCGGGAGGACAAAAGCAGAGGATCGCTATTGCTCGAGCACTGGCTAGAAATCCTCCTATTCTTTTGCTCGATGAAGCAACTTCAGCTCTCGACACTGAGAGTGAGAGTACTGTTCAACAAGCATTAGATAATGTAAGATTATTGTAATTATTTCTATTAAGAACCAAGTAAACTAAATTTTGATGTAGGTAGAGGTCTGGAGAATATCAAAATATAAGTGTTAAAGGATCAATAGATCATATTGTATACATTTTACACTGGAGTTAACACGAGATATGCGTCAGGCTCAATCTGGTAGAACAACCATCTCAATTGCTCATCGATTGTCAACAATTAGAAATGTAGATCAAATATACGTATTTGATAGTGGGCAAATAATGGAAAATGGTAAGATAGAATTTAATTACTCCTATCTTACCATCAAAGGACCGTGTAAATAAAACCCACATTTAGGAACTCATGAGGAATTGATGGCTAAGAATGGCATATATACACAGTTGGTAAAAGCACAGGAGATAGAAAAGTTAGAACACAGAGAAACAGAAGAATCGGGTAGAAAAATCAATTATTTAGTAAATAGAATTCAAAACGTGAAACGTTTTATGTTAAAAACCAATAATTACGTTCGTGTAAAAATTCATTTTAAAACTATCTAATATAAATGGCATAAAAACATATACTAAGTACTTATTATTACAAATTGCAGATGATACTCTATCTGATAGTTCACAACTACGCGAGTCAATGATGAGGAAAATGACCAGGCGACTATCACAAGCCATTTCTAGCGTTTCTGGAGCATCAGCTTGGGATTTGAGAGCAATGGAGGTAAAACTAATCTTTTCTTCCTAATCAAATTTAATTTCAAGAATACTTGTTTTTGCCTTAAAATCAAATGACATCTAATAATATATAAAACTAGAATTAAAAGTCTCCAACTTAGGCTTAAGCATTGTTTCAGAAAAGCTATAAACTTTTCATATAATCAATTTATTTTATTTAATCCACTACTTAGAGAATCTTTAGAACTTAGAATGGATGGTAAAATCATAATTTTATAATGTCAAAAAAGTATGAAGTTTAATACAGTACTGAATATTTTTACAGTTGTTACCTTCGGATAACTGTGTATTTTAGATGGAAACATTAGACGAAAAGACAAAGGATACTGGTCTTCTCGACATTATCAAGAGTGCTCGTGAGGAGTGGGTATCACTGACTATTGCTCTCGTGTTATCAGTAGTTCGTGGAATGACTTTCCCTATATTCTCAATCATCTATGGTCAAATGTTTAAGGTATACTTGATCTATTTAAGTAAAAATTTTATTATTATTTAGTTTTAATTACTGCTGAATATCACATTATTTAGACGCTAACAACAGGAACTAATGATGCTAAGCTACACGGAGCATTAATAAATGCCATTTTCTTTTCTGCTTTGGGAATATCATCGGGAATAACAACACTTCTATCTGGGTACTTGTTTGGAAAATCGGGAGAATCCTTGACAAAAAGATTGAGAATATCCCTATTTAGAAATATAGTCAAGCAGGTGTGACATATTTTTAAACATTGTTACTTTCAGAGAGCCGTATCTTGTTTTATTCTCATTTAGAAAATATGATACTTGATAAATTACTAACTATTATATAAACTTGAAGATAAATGTTAACGATAATAATCAGAATAACTGTTAAGGATGGTGAGTATTTTGACAAAGCTGATCATTCAACTGGAAAATTAATTACAAGACTGGCTTCCGATGCTCCAAATATAAGAGCGGTAGGTCATTAATGATAATAAATTGCATTATTTTATTTTATGCAAAGTTTTTTTTAACTTAGTGCATACTTAGGCGATAGATCAAAGGTTGGCGGACGTAGTGCAAGCTGTGTCTTCCATTGTTGGAGGTATTTCTATAGCATTTTCCTATGGTCCAACTATGGCTCCCATCGGCGTCGTCACTGCAGTAGTGAGTTTAATGTTATGTCACTGATAATTTCAGTAAATGATGATGAATATTTAAATGTAACAATGCTTTTACTACGTTAGGCGTTAATAACTGTTCAAACTTTGGTGGCTCAATTTTTAAAGAGGAGAGGACAAAAAGATGCAGTAAAGGCTGAAGAACCATCTAGAGTAGGTGTTGTTTAATAATTTTATACTGGTTTTAAACAATTTGGAATACGGGACTGTTTTAGCTAGCTACAGAAGCTATAGAACAACACAAGACTGTTCAATATCTGACAAGAGAAAAGTACTTTGTAGAAAAGTTTATTGCTGGAATGGAAGGACCACATATGCGATCAATTTTTAGGGGTTTGTTTGATGAAGTGTATTCTAAGTAGCACTGTTAGAAGGAATCTAAAAATATGACATTGGAATATTGTAGGCGTGGTGCAGTCGTTAACCTACGCCCTGTCTGTGAGCTTCGTCAATTTTAACTTCGCTATAGCGTACCGTTATGGAGTGTGGCTCGTTCAAAAACGAATATGTTCACCATATACAGTTTTTCAGTAGGATTTCTAAAAATTTTATTGAATTGTGGTATCCATAAGTCTAAATAAACGAACCAATATATGCGTTTTTCCATAAAAACGCATTGTTTTTCGGTAAATTAGATAAATATACTAGAGTAAATGTCAATTGATAAATACAGGGTTATCGAAGCTTTGAACACGGCATCAATGTCATTAATTTCGTTCGCAACCTACTTTCCTGAATATATCCGAGCACGACTGTCTGCTTCTCTTCTTTTTGAAATGCTTAGTGAGCAACCAAGGATTGACAGTCTTCACGTAGGAGGAAAGAAAATTGTATGTAAGTCTTCACAGTTATTGTAATAAATTGAAACTGTAAATTTTAGGAACTCACAGGAGAAATATGCTTTAGCCATTTGTATTTTTCCTATCCTGTTTCTGGGAAAAATTTGATAATTAATGGACTATCCCTTAAGGTAACTGTTTTTATGGGAAAAGCCTTTTTCCTTTATGAAAATATTCTTTATAGATTCCAGCAGGAAAAACAGTAGCTTTAGTTGGTCCAAGTGGATGTGGAAAAAGTACAACAATTCAGCTATTGGAGAGATACTACGACGTCGTATCTGGTCGAGTGGTAAATTCAAATAAATTCTTGTTCTAAGGATAATTAATTTAAATAATCATGAATAAATTTAATCTTAAAATATTGGAATACACGTATATATATTATACTTTTTAAGAGAGTAGATATTTTTTTAAATATTACTCCAAAAAAAATCGGATCCGCAGCCCATGATTCTAAGCCTAGTATTTAGTATATGCAGGTGGGAAATATAATGAAGGGGACCGCGTAATTTTAGCAAAACGGGGAATATTGTTTACCATAATTTATCATATTATTATAACAAATATCATTTTAAGGGGAAACTATGGGAAATATATGAACAGTAAGGGGATTATAAAAACACTAGCATCCTTTGATAACCAAAAATAACAACGATGGTAAAAATTCTAAGAATTTTGATAGATGTACGATAATAATGATGTGAGAAGATTGAATCTATGTCACATGCGTTCACAGATATCTCTAGTTGGTCAAGAACCCACTTTATTCAACTACTCTATCAGGTAATCTCTTCGTGATAGGGATTAATTTGTGTTATTAATTTTTTTTATTACAATTTATGTTTAGAGAAAATATTGCCTATGGAATGGAAAATGCTACAGAGCAACAGATTCAAGAGGCTGCTAAGCTATCAAATGCACATAATTTCATTGTTAAGCTACCGGATGTAAGTTTCATTGCTTGAATTATCTTTATATTTATGAATAACTAGTTATAATATAAATAAGAGATGATTTTCCTAGAAATTTGGGTAAAATTATGTGATCACTTCCCTAAATATCAAAGAATATAGTAGAAAAATTATAAATAAATAGTATTTTATACTATCGAATGTGATACCTATTTCATTTTAATGATTTTAATAAATTCCTCCCGGTAATTTTTTTATCATTAAAGTGGGATGAACTATTCTTTACTTCGATGTTTTCCACTAGAAATAACAGGATTAATAATGCAAAAAGAAGGAAAAAAAACTATTTCTTAAAATTAAATAGTACAAACAAAATACACCATAATTTACAGAATTTTTTCTCTAAAATTTAATTAGAGAGCTAACTGTTTTTAATTAATGCATGCCCATCTCTAGTGCTATCAGCCAATTATCTAGAATAGTTACGTCATAAAAACTTGGTATATTTAACTTAGGGATATGATACTGTAGTTGGTGAACGTGGAAGCATGCTATCTGGAGGACAGAAACAGAGGATTGCCATAGCTAGAGCTGTTATTCGCAATCCAAAAATATTATTATTAGATGAGGCAACAAGTGCCCTTGACACCGAAAGTGAAAAGGTCAGTCAATCAATTACAAATCACAAATAATTAATTAATCAGTAAAATAAAAATCATGTATCAATCAATACCATATTATAAGTGGAAATAGATTGTGCAAGAGGCTCTTGAACGTGCCAAAAAAGGCAGAACCTGCGTTGTCATTGCACATCGTCTGTCATCAATCCAGAATGCCGATATAATTGTTGTTATGAAAGATGGTATTATCCAGGTAAGAATATTTACAAAATATCAACATAAAGCACTAAAAATCAACTGCTTATAGGAACAAGGAACGCATCAGCAACTACTGGCAAATTGTGGCTTATATGCTGATTTAGTCAACAAGCAGGATTTGAACTAGATATTTTCGTTATTTTTTTACAGAGTAAACAGGGTGCAAATGAAACACACTAATTAATAGGTGCATAAATATTGTCTTTCTATATTTACATATACATAATTCGTCAAAAAACAGTTTTACTTAAAAATCTCCAGATAACACACTCCCAAATTTACTGTTTTAACCCTAACATAAAATTATCTTACTTCTTGGAATGTATATATATTACTCAAGAATTCTTTTCAATTAATATGGTGAAAGCCTCCGGGAATATTTGCTTATTTTATAAATACTATATAAGGGATGTCTGCAATATTGCGTAATATTGTATTGTAATTACTTCCCTTTGGTGACGTATTACACTAGTGTTTCCGTTTTAGACCTGGAGCTTTTATGGTTCGTTTAAAACTGAAGATTTAAAACTGTTGTGGATTTTGCATATGCTAATGACTATAAAATATAGTTGTTATAACATCTTTAAATAGCTTTTTAAAGGAATGTCAACTTTTGATGCAATGATATGTAAAACGGAAAGAAGTGAGCAATGGGATAGATTTGCAGGTGGTGCACCATGTATACTAGGAATCGATGAAGCTGGTAGAGGTTGAGTTTAATATCTATCCCACCTGAGTTAAATTTGTATAATTTACACTGTTTATAAAATGTTGAAGTAATTAATGTAGGTCCCGTTCTTGGACCAATGGTCTATGGTTGCGCTGTTTCTCCTCTAGATAGCAGTGATAAGCTTAAAGCTCTTGGCGTTGCTGACTCTAAGGTGCTAACTGAAATAAAACGCGAGGAAATATATGAAAAAATGACCAATGATGAGGAAACAAAGAAAGTAAGGACTTCGTTAAGTATATTTTAATATCAAATAATTCTAGATGATCGAAACTTATAAGGCTTTGTCTGTAAATGGGATTTCGGATTATTTTGTTCCAAGACTTTTGTTGAAGTTGTAGAATATTAAGGAATATTTTACGGGTATAACCTGTATTAAAATAAATTATTTAGATGCTTTTTTCGTGAAATAGTTTTAATCCAGGTAGTGGCGTATGCAATACGATGTTTATCGGCACAATATATTAGTGCTTCAATGCTTAAAAGATGTAAAGTTTCCTTGAACGAAATCTCTCATGAAGCCGCTATCACATTGATCAAGGATGCTCTTGCTGCTGAAGTGAATGTAGTTGAGGTTCATCTTAGATATCACTACTACTCTGGAATGAATTATTCTATGTCTATTTTAAAAAAATATTTTTAAGGTCAAGGTAGATACAGTGGGACCTAAAGTAACGTATCAAAATAAACTAGAGAAAATTTTTCCTGGCATTTCGATAACTGCAAGTTTTTTCTTATTTCATTATTAGATAACTGGGACTTTTTTTAAATTGGTGTATGATATCCGATAATATTTATTAATTTTGAGCCATATGGGCTTATTAAGACTAGTGCGATTAGTGCTTATAAGGTTCCGTTAAGGTTACTGAGAAAGCTGATGCTTTATTCCCCATTGTTAGTGCTGCATCGATTGCTGCCAAAGTAACTAGAGATCGACGATTAAAAACATGGAAGTTTCCTGAACTAAGTGTGCAACTGCCTGAAGGAGGATTCGGTAGTGGCTATCCTGGAGGTAAGTTTGTAGAATTAAACAAATAGTTGACAGTAAATTCGATCTAGTAGGTTAATATTTCATACCATATAGTCCAATGTATTTTAGGGATTAATGAGTTTAAATACTAAGATTTTACTTAATTGAATTTATTTTTGACATAACTAGAAATTTATAGATCCAAATACCAAGAAATTTCTTGCTATTAATGTAGATCCTGTTTTTGGTTATCCAACTCTTGTTCGGTTCTCTTGGAAGACTGCAGATCTTATAATGGATAAACATTGTGTTAAGGGAACATGGTTAGTAGCAAAAATTATGTCTGATTAGACTTTAATATATTTCTGAATTGTAGGGAAGATGAATCATCCGGTAACAGGAATGCTACTTCATCCATGAAGGAATGGTTGTCTGCAAAAAGCGGCACTCTTCCTAAACGACATGCCTACTTTTCTGATCGTACAATATCTAATGTCTCATCATTGTGATGTTTTAATTAGTTTTTTCTGAAACTTAATATTTTCTGTTTTCGTAATACACATTGCATTTTTAAAAAAATGGTTACTAAGGGTAGATATGTTTCATGTGTATAATATTATAATTTGCAATACTGTATATGAGGTAAATTTGATCTCAGTTGATTGACTATTATTCATTGGTATCCATCCATTTGTTTGTGCTATATAGTTGCTGGCTTCTCCTATATAATTTATTTTGATAGATGGGCTCATGGTTCAATCTAACTGGTTTGGTGACTGGAACGTTTCTGCTTTTTGTCAGTCATTCATTGTACCATTTCTACCAGCTGTTTACACCGGAAATTTGTAACCAGAAGGATGGTAACTGCTTATTGGTTGGTTTATGATGACAGAAATTTTACTATAGTGTTATAACCATGATTAATATTAGAAAATATTTTATTATTTGCCAAAAAAAATTTCTTCAGCCAGTTCTTCGACCAACATCAAAAGGTCTTTTCCCCTTATTACAACTGCGTGTATACACATCAGCATCTCATCGACAACTGGGCTCGATTGCTACTGTTTTGGAGAACTTTCAAATAGCCGATTCCTGTCAAGAAAAAGTAGTTTTATATAAATTCATGGTATCTTAGTAATGTGTTTTTGTCGTATTTAAGTTGTAATGCATCTTCATAGGTAAATATTACTCTTCCACCCTCCACGTTGAAAAATGGTACATTGTTTGTGCATTGCTACCTGTTGCCCCACGATTATAACGGAGAAGATCCATATTTGGTTAGTTACATATTTATATACAAAATACTGCTTTACAATTAAATATTTAAAACCTTGGAAGTACCACATTTTCTGTATTTATCTATTTAAAGGCTAAGTGGAATGTGCAGCAATCTGGGCAGCTTACAACTTATCAAATACCGTCCCCAGGGACATTCAGATTAGTTAGTGACAAGACAGAACCAGAAAAAGTTAAGAGCAAGGAGAATAAATTTCTTCTGGATAAGGTATGATATACTATTCTTAAATGTTAATCGAAATTCTAAATTTATTTGAGTTCATTCATATATAACTATATTTTGTAGACACAAACACCTGTAACTCATCTCCATTCTGTTCTTCCTCTAGCTGCTTCGTATGAGATGCCTCACTTTGCCAGTGATAAAATTCCTGGCGAGATTAGGTTCAGTTGAATACTAAAAATTGTGTATGGTTGTTGAGTCGACTGAAAAAATCTAAAAAGACGTATTTTTATGGCATTTAGGCATTTATTAAATGTCCATGGAACAGGGGTGAAAAAATATCTTCCGCTATTATACCTCGACGAACTTAGTTTCCGTAGTAAAGATCTGATTCAAGTATGTTATATTGTTTTATTAAGGACTGTATTTAGTGTAGTAACAAAGTTTTCCATCACTACATTTAGGTGAAACCATCCGAATCGTTAGTTGAACTTACTGTAGACTATCGACCGGTCTCGATAGGCAAACTTCGTCTTCTCAATAGCATTTTTATGTCGTTACAGCAACTTAAAAATATGGGATTTACTGAGAAGGATATAGATGAAGTTTGATTGATCTTTTTCCTACTGTATCACTTATATTTTCTAATCAAAAATACTTTAGGTCAAAGGGATATTTGTGGACACTAACCTTTATCTTCTCGGTGTAACCGTATTTGTATCATCTTTACATCTTCTCTTTGATGCATTGTCATTTAAAAATGATATTTCATTTTGGAAAAATCGGAAATCCATGGTTGGGCTATCTACTAAGTGAGTTGTTCTTACTTTTGGACAAATATATAAGCGTAGGCATCTACCTTTATATCTTTCAAGTAAGCAATATAGTTTATCGATTTATTTCTGAATAATAAGTTTTTTCAAGGGCACTTATATGGCGCTGTTTTTCATACAGTGTTATATTTTTTTACTTACTTGATCAGGATACAAGTCTCCTAGTGCTTATTCCATCTGGAATTTCTGTCCTTATTGAATACTGGAAAGTTACTAAAGCTTTCAAGGTATTTATATATTATTGAAACATCATTATTATATTGTTGATTATTAAATTTACTTTTATGGCAGGTGTCATATTCACTCTATACTGGTCTAAAGTGGGGTACCCAGTCTGCAGCTGAAGTTGAAACGGATGAGTTTGACACCCAAGCAATGAAATATCTATCATGGCTTATGATTCCACTTTGTATTGGTGGAGCCGGTTATAGGTGTGTATTGCTCAATACTTAAAATTACTATATCTTTAAATAATTCATTTTTATTTCATTATTTTTCATCATGTATCATGGATATTTCAGCCTATTGTATGTTCCGCATAAGTCGTGGTACAGTTGGGTATTAGAATCAATGGCTAATGGTGTATACGCCTTTGGTTTCCTTTTTATGCTTCCACAATTATTCGTTAACTATAAATTAAAGAGTGTTGCTCACCTTCCGTGGAGAGCTTTTATGTATAAGGTATATATACCACTATTATTTTGAAAGTACTTTTTACTTATATTTCATTTATTTCATGTTTACAGGCCTTCAATACATTTATTGATGATCTCTTTGCTTTCATCATAACTATGCCTACAGCTCATCGTGTTGCTTGTTTTAGGTTAGTTTACTAACTTGATATAGTTATATACTTTATATAGTATAACTTATCCATTTTCAGAGATGATATCGTGTTCCTTATCTATTTGTATCAACGTTATTTATATCCTGTAGATCACAAAAGAATGAACGAATATGGTGAAACTGGCGAAGAAACTGATAGAATAAATAGTAAAGAAGCAGTCCGATTTAATAAAGCTGAGAAGAACGACTGAGAGTAGGGAGTAATATAAGTTATGGTTTAAATTATACTTGCAGTGTTTTCTTGTTTTAACTTAAGCACTCATAATCTAGTTTATGCAGTATTATTTTTTCCAAACTAATTAAATGTTATTTGGTATTGTATAGAATTCAAGTACGTATATTTCATCTGTCTCCATTATAGCCTCGGTGTGATAATTTATTGGATTGGTGCCTTTCAAGATTTTGCTTCAAGTGATTTTATTTTTAGTAATAACGACACGATTATGGCATTTAAAACTTAATAAATCGAACTTATTTCTTCAGTATGATGTTTTAAATGTAAGTTTTCTGTGCTAAAGATGAGTGCTTAGTAATTGTACTTTATGGGACGTAGAAGAAAGAGGAATTAGAGCTCGGGAAGTTTCCTTGGGTATGCGTAGTTCCAAGAACCACAAAACCTTTAAAATACCAATAGCCTAATATGTGGATTATGATGGGTTTTTATTGTACATTTGCTTCTCTATTTTAACAAATAAAGGTAAGTAAAACGTTCTCAGAAGTAGTTTTAAGGAGTAGTAGATGTTAATACATATGCAGAGGTCCCAATTCTCCAAGTTCGTTTTGTTGATGTCTTAGTATACTGTTAATAAAGAAACTTAGGCTCGGCAAGTTAGGATGAGATTGACTGTTTATGGATATTTCTATATCAAATTTAAAAAGTGACATTGTTATTCTTGCATATTATTCGTTCTTTTGACGGAATGGATAGTATTTAGGTATTTCCATGATTACAAGATATAATCTGCGTTATTTTAATAATCCAGTGTGCTATTCGGACGTCATTGGCCTAAGAAAGTTAAGCTTAGTGGAATCGTATCGCAACGCTACCATATTGTTTAGTTGTGCCGTGTCACTAGTTGATTTTCGTCTTCTACCAATGTTATTCACAAATAATGTAAATATAATACATAAGTTTTAAAAAATCACTAAAATAACTATTAATTGATTTTATTGTGTATCATTTGGAAGTAAAGCACACTTGGAAACGTTCAGACTAGTCAGATTTATTGAGAACTGAAGAACAAAATCTTTAGAAACCATTTACTTCTATTATATTTATATAATAAATTGGAGTTTAAAGTAATGGCTTGCGGAAGACGTTGTAGGTTGTCATCATATAAACACCCAGTGATATCTACATTAGCAGCATTTACGTTATAAATGCTTAGATATACGCCGACAACTTTTACATAAGCCTATAAAAAGTATTTACTTCAGCACTAAAGTACAGTCTAATTCATTGTCAAATAAAGCATGCTTAAGGTTCCAGTAAAAGTTAGTGGGACACTGCTGTACTAGCCAAGAAGTGCATAATAATCGTGATTGTTTAAGACTAGAACAGCATTATTGTGTCAGCCTTCATAAAATTTTTAAACATAGCTTAACTTTTCTAACAGTTAAATAGTTAATTAACTCGTATTTGTTACTAGTAGCGATAGTGAAGAAAAAACGCTTAATTAGAACTACTCATGCCACCATTTGAGGCAGAAAAACATCAAGATTCTTTCTAGTGACTAACTCAAGCTACCTACGGATTATGTAATTTCAATTTATTTTCCAGCCTAGATAATTATCTAGTAATCTCTCTTACATTTCCGTTTCTGATTCTAGACATTCCTCTCTATATGTGCTTGCCTGTATGTGCTTATTTAAATCGTCGTATCGAAGAGATTAGAGATTCTTCTAATTATTAGCTATAGTTTTCTTTTGCTATCCACTGCTCGTATTAATTTAATGCTTAGAATGTACATCAGCATTTTTAACTAGTCCCAACATAATTTTTTTAAAATATTTCGGAATGTTTAAGCTGACATTTAAGATATAAAATTTCACTTTGTATAACGACCACACTATTCTGTCTATTCGTAATACTATAGTTATCTTATATATAGGCGTATTTTTACCTTACTGTCGATTTTACCGTTTTGTCAGTGTGTTAGCTTTTTTGCAGTTTTACCAGAAATTTTTCAGAAATCACTTTTAGAACTGATCTAATACTTTTGTTTTTATAATTCGGCTTCAACAATGGAACACTGCAAATGAGCAATCGACGAGTGCCATGGCAACGCACCGTCTCCAACACTATTGCCTCAACCAAGAGGTGTCAACAACTGATTTTGACCTATTCTTTCTCTTTCAATATCGCCTCTCTAGAACACTGCACAACGTTTTATATCGCATAATCTACTGCATAAAATACTATAACGCTTAAATAAGAGGGCTTTGAAGTAATTATATTTATCAAGACTTCAAAGTATTAATGTAGAAAAAATATTAATTTCAATTTTGACAAATATTCTAAGAATAATCATACGGTCAGAAAATCGATTTTTTTCATTGTAAAAAGGTTGAATTTTTTAACAGAATGGTTAATGAGCTGTTCGAGTGGTCACCATGCTTTGGATGGATTTGCCTTGCGTCCTACGAACTTGCAGAAGGCGGCCAAATAAATTTCTTCACACATACTGTTCGTTTCTTTTAATACTGCTATGTAAATACTATAATAAAATAACTCTGATAATTTATTAGTATGTAAAATTATTATTAATGCTTTGCTGTAGGGTGAGAGATCAAAACAGTCAGTACTGACAAGAACAGCTCGTGTGACGGTTATAGCATGGCATCCTAATGAAGCAGTAGTAGCTATTGGTTGGGGAGATGGATATATGACATTGACTTCACTCTCCAAGGATTTGGGTATGCCAAAATCATATAGTAATATTATAATGTTAAAAAGAGGGTTTTATAGGGATTAGTTTCCCATGGTTATTGCAAAGATTTGCTCCTGTAGTGATACTAATTAAGCGCAAAAGTCTATTAAAATAATTGCAGATATTTCGAAGAATCTATTCTTTATTTCACCTGATCAGAGTGGCTTGTTAAGTTTAAATCATATCGAATGGAGCCATGATGGAAATACCCTATGTTTATTGGATGACGTACGTTCGGACTATATTTCCTTTTCTTCTTATGATCCTCAACTTATTATGTTTCATAATTTTTAGCAATGTTAACAAGGTTTTTTTCCTAGGCTTCTTTTAGCAAATTTGGGATAGTTTATAAATAAAAGCTTATGCCATAATTAAAGTTATAACTTTAAAGAACCAAAATATGCATAAACTTTTCTAATGCTTATAATAATGCACACTTATTTTGAAAAACTAAATAAATGCATTATTCTTGTCCAGGAAGGTCATATGCTTTTATACTCATATATACATCAAAGAGCAATTCTGAATAAAATCAGCGAAATAAATCTTGGAGAGAAACCAAGCGTCATAAGCAAGAAACTGCAATATGAGTATGTTTAGTTCATTGTTTTAATATTTTAGTTACTCTAAATATAATTATTTATTTTGGAAATTAACTAGTTATTTCCTGAATCAAAAACCTGCCTAGACGACGTCCTAATGTTATTATTGCTGATGGTAATGAAACTGCCGATAAAGATGAACCTGATATGGAGCAGTTCAATGCTGCTATGAGAGAGAGAAATAGAAAGGTGGGCTGAGATTAAAATGTATAATTATTTCTGAATAAGTTTTGTACTTTCTAGTTAATAGGCAGGCATATATTCATAATTACGTTATATTTTAGATAGGATTCCGACTTGGTTCAGCTCATTTGGTACCTCGCCAGGCAGTTGGTAGCACCTTTTTAGTTGGAGGAGAAAATGGTACAATTAGTAGTATAGAAGAAACTGGAAATACATCGCTACTCTATAAAGTAAACGGACACACTTTTCTAATTTTCATATTTCCACTGAGATGTAAGTTAATTTAGCTGGATAAAGAGATAACCTACCTTGCGTTCTATGAAGAGAAGTCTTTGATGATTACGATGACAAGAGATTTTATGATATATCACTTAATTTTCGAGAACGATGGCACTTGTCAAGAAAAAATGAAGGTATAAACTTTCTAAATGCCATATTTTGTGGTTTTCTCTAACTACTTTCAATTTGGATATATACGCGATATAGATATGTTAAGGTGAAGTTGAGCGGACATTCTAATCATTACGATCTTCTTTTGAGTGACAACCTTTTGATTATATCATATCAAGAGAGAGACATTCGCATCTGGGACTTAGATACAGATGATAATGGAATTATCGCCCTACAAACTTCTAAGGGATTTGATTCTGAAGATGTTATTATGTGTGTGGCTTACTCTAAAAGAAAGGGCAAGTTCTTTAAAACACCGAATTCTTATTATATTTTATTTGGTCTTAAGTCTGAGGTAAATTTAATAGAAATACTACATGATCTTGATTTTAAAAGAAGACTGATTAAAGTACTCAATTTTGGCCGATGGTGTATAAATTTGTGTAATTGTATATTGAAATCTGTGAAAGAAGACAAGGCATGAAAAATCTTTTAATCATAGTCATTTGCAAATGCATTTGTATTAAAAATTCAACATGTGGGTGATTAAATCAAATTGTCTAGTTTTTCTTTAAGGAATCATTTCGGCTGGAACTTTAGAAGGCAAAATAGCTAACTGGAAGCGAAGACATGGGGAAACTACAGTAGAAAACACTTGGAGACTTCAAAGTGGGAACCAAGTGGGAGCAAAGGTGCGATTAAGTTAACGAAGGCAAAACAGTTAATGTACTTTGTTATATATATATATATATATATATATGCTTATGCATATTAAATTTCGTTGTCAGATTTTGTCTCTGGCATGGTCTCCCATGTTTTCTGCAATGGCGGTCAATACCGGTTCGGAACTAACGATTCTTCAGGAGGATAATACCATTATTTGTTTTAAGAATAAGGTTTACATTAACATAATTTGGATAAAAAATTGAATAATGCAGTGATTTGATTTATTATAGGAAACTATTTTTGTAGATTGCTGCTATTCAAACAAGTCCTACGTCATTTTCCTTGTTAAATGTAATAACTTCTGTTAGTCAAGAGTTGAAACTACCTCTACAGGTAAAAGGAATACATTTGGGTGATAAACAGCTAGTTGTATGGAGTAACGATACAGTGAGTGTGATATTCTCTTTGTATGTTTAAAATAAAAGAATTTTTAGAAGATATTTCTGAAATTTTCTATTATTTGTTCTTTAGATATTAACGTATGATGTACAATCATCACTAGCAACAATCCAATCAACGTCATTTTCCTGCGTTGCCAGTGAAGTTATTATTCATCAGCAGACGTTATTCTGCATAGAAGGAGACAAGATTAATGCCCGTACTATACAAGTATTTTTTAAACAGTAAATCTTCGTTTTACCATCTTTTAAAAATAATTAAACTTGAAATAGTACATTTTAAAGTAAAAATCTATTATTTATTTATGCACTTTAAATTTCTGTAGTACCTTTATGTGGGCAATTGTTATTCTTTGCAGGGTACTGTACGACAAATTCTTTCACTTCCAGAAATGGAAGGTGATCCAATCTTAATACATGCAAACAAATCATGGTTGACAGTAGCTACAACCAATGGTTTCCTTCGTATCTATAATCTAGGAAAAAGGTTAGTAATATTCTTCAAATATTCTAACATCAGTCTAAATTTAATTCCATTGGAAGTATAGTATTGCACCTACTTTTGAATGACATTAGTACTTCTTGTATTTTACAGCCTTCTCTTGTATTCTTTAGAAATGATAGAGCACTCTGTTTTTTTTCACTTTTTTCTATTCTCAGTGGTCAAATTAGATAATTTTTTCCTGAAATAAGGCGTTGGAAGCCTTCAGTAGGAATTTC
>JAJAVP010000059.1:202628-231053 GCA_020740425.3 Heterorhabditis indica
CACATACTGTTGACTAAATCTTTAGCGACACTATCTATACTTCCCTCTACATTCTCAGCGCTATGGCACTGGCTGATACCACGACAGTGATGAGAGTTTAACAATAAGGCGCCAAGGAACAGAATTTTTCCTTCCATTCCTCCATGCGATCTTCACCATTATCGTCAACGAGAATCGCTTTGAGAAGTCTTGCGAGATGATCGCTGCATCTGTATCTATCTTTTATGGCTTCATCTCACTTTATCTAAGAATATGGGTGCAATATTGTGCTCTCAAAATGTTTAGATATATTGACTGAAACAACTTAAGTATTGTATTAAAAGTCTAAACTCTAATATATTTGAATCATATTATTGTAGTAATAGGATTATTATTTTTAAGAGAGGTCCGTCAAGAATTTCACTCCAAATATGTAGCTGAAACAATAGATAAATTTCATCGGTTTTCCTCAATTAAAGGAAATGTTTCCGGGAATAAAGTCGCCTGCATCTACTATATGGTTAGTGGTAAAGCAAATAAAGAAGCTCTTTATTTCCATGATAATATCTCACAAATAAATTGATATATGAAATTATGTGGGGTGTCAGATATATCTTCCTTATTCATATAATTTTATTACAGAGTCCTACTGAGTTAAGTGATTGTTTACTGGTATGGGACGCAGAAGCAGATAATATCGGATATTTTTCCTTTGAGAAGGGAATGACTGACCAACAGGAGTATGAGGCTGAGGCTGAACTAGCTAATAGTAATACTGGAAGACCACTTACTGCTGCAGCTAGGTAACAACGATACTAATTTCTTAATCCATTAAAAACTTATAGGTAAGAATTTTAGATAATTATTTAGTTTTCGAAATATAGCTAATAGGAAACTAGAACGAGGACAAAGCCGATTTCGCATGCCACTGCACAAGCCTGTGAGCATTCAATGGGATGATAACGATCCACGATTTCTTGTTTGTGAAGCAAATGGCCGAACACCTGAAGTGGCAAGTGTTTTCATTTCATTTGCACATCATCATATTTTCTATATTTCCTTTAGTCAGTTGTATTCTGATGCTAAAATTTGCGTATATTATTGAAGGCCGAAGAAATGATCCTATCGATGTTTATCACCTCGGAACATGGAATTCAGCTTCAGGATCTCCAGAAAAAAAGCGCTATGTGTGATATCCTCATCGGAGTTTCCGTACCTCATATGTATTTTATGAAGAAGGTTTTGCACTTTATGTTGAGCTAAAAAGTTCACTAGAACCATAAAAAATACAGTCATTAATGTGCTAATTTTTACAACTTTGTATGATCCATGTTTTTCATTATACTAACTAACAAATAATTAAGAATTTTAGAAAATTTCGAAAAACAGTTTGTTTAGATGGAGTATGACGATGAGGAGGTTCGTGGTGAACGCACTATTGGCAGAGTTATAGTAGCACGTTCTCTTCGTGAATTTGCGGGAGTAGAGAATTGCGATGAGCAGACAAGGAAGGGCATGATGGATTTTTGTTTCTATCTTACTATAGGACATATGGATGAAGCTTTTAAAGCCATAAAGTTTATTAAAAGGTAACTATCATTTTTTTTAAATATATGAAATACTTATAAATTTATTCAGTTTCCTATATAAGTATTTTCGAGATTTTGTTTTAACTTAATTCCACTAACTACTGAACTTTACGCAGTTCAATTTTTGCATATAATGCAAACCCACTTAAGTAATTTTATTTAAGTGAAAGTGTTTGGGAGCATATGGCTTCAATGAGTGTGAAAACTCGCCGTCTAGATGTCGCAGCTGTTTGTCTGGGAAATATGAAAAACCTGCGAGGAGCACGAGCTTTAAGAAAAGCTCAAGAGGCAGGGGAAAGTGAAGCTATGCAGTGTGCCGTGCTTGCTGTCGAACTTGGCATGCTGGTAAAGTTCCACAACTTATTCTAACTCTAGTTATTTTGCAATCCTCAATTTCATGACGAAGCCGAAGTTCTCTACACGGCGAACGGACGATATGATATGGTGAACAAAATACATCAAGCACAGAATTCATGGAATCAGGTTGATGCTTAATATGGTTGCTTGGTCTACTGTAATAGTGAAAATTCTCGGCTGTTCTAATTCATGATATGTGGGATTAACTACTTTGTGAAGTAGGCTGATAGCATAATTAGAGGCATTCGACATAGCATCGAGAAACGACCGCATCCACTTGAGGAACACTCATTATAACTATGCAAAGTACCTAGAAATGGCGGGCGCACTGGAACCTGCAATTGAAAAGTAAATTTTTAAAGAAAGTAACTTCTTATTCTTGTTAAAGAATTTTTAAAAGGTTTAAATCTTTTTCTAATTCTCAATACTAAAATAAGAAAAGGTTATTTTATTATTGTGTCTCCTTATAAAGTATAGTTATGAGCAGCATATACTACTGGTAATCTTATTAATCTGTTAAGAAATTTTAGTGAATACAGTTAAATTCTAGTGTTTTCCTGTAGATCACAAGGCTTCCATATTTTATTGAATCAAAATGTGGAGTGATAATGTGACAATAACACACTTGAGGTCAGGAATGTGCAAATAAAACCTCAGTAGTAATTAAGTGCTTTTATGGGCAGTAGTGAAGCATAATTCCGAACATTCCTAAAAGGACCGACAAAGAAAGTCAAGAGTGCAAAGCGCTAAATCATATTGAATAAACAGTAGCTAAGATTTTCTCTAGAATACATGAACGGCCTTTGAATATAAATGTTTTCTGTTTTCTGTGGATAGTTTTAATCTAACTTAAAATATTCAGTTTTGAAAAGTCGGAGACACACATATTTGAAGTTCCACGAATGTTTATAGACCATCCTAAAATCCTTGAAGCCTATGTAAGAAGGAAGAGAGAGCCGTGGGTTTTTGTAATTATTATATTTTCTCCAATTACTTCAGTTTAATTTTAATTTATAGTGAACTTCAAAAATGGTGGGCACGGTATCTAGAGAGCATGGGTGAACTGGATGGAGCCGTTAATTTCTACATGTCAGCAAAAGACTTCATGTCTGTAGTTAGAATAAGGTGTACCCAAGGAAGAATAAATGAGGTATAGGTAGTTATTATAAACAATTAACCTTCCCTATAAATAAATTTCAAGTAAAAGAATATTAGAAGCAAAGTGTGATGAATTTAGCATGCTTTCGATGGCATTAACTGCTCTGAATTCCATTTTTTCGCTATTTAAGACACTGGAAAAATTTACTATAGGCTTCGGCATTGGGACTAGAGACTGGAGATAAAGCAGCATGCTATCATTTGGCAAGGATCTATGAAGCCGACGGAGATCACACACAAGCAGTAAACTTTTACACAAAGGCTCATGCATTTAGTAGTGCTATTAGGATAGCAAAGGTTGGTTCAGAACTTCTAAAATTCAGTGAAGTGGTATTTTTTACTTTTAA
Organism: Heterorhabditis indica; assembly: GCA_020740425.3. Classification (NCBI taxonomy): domain Eukaryota; kingdom Metazoa; phylum Nematoda; class Chromadorea; order Rhabditida; family Heterorhabditidae; genus Heterorhabditis; species Heterorhabditis indica. Next base: position 206,059 of record JAJAVP010000059.1, read on the forward strand.
CAAATGAATGTACTCATAATACTTGAATAAAAGTACTTTTACTTTTAGGAGCACGATATGCGGGATAAGTTAGCTAATTTGTGTCTAATGGCAGGGGAAGGAGAAATGGTTGAAGCAGCACGTTATTATGAAGACATCCCTGGTTACGTCCACAAGGCTGTCATGCTCTACCATAAAGTATGTGTAATTTAGAATAGAAGCATCTTATTTTAGTTATATTAGCAAATTTGAAAAATTCCAAAGTGAAATTAGGTAAACAGCAAATGTCTTGCAGGCTGGTATGATAGGTCGAGCTCTTAACCTGGCTTTTCGCACTGAACAGTTCAGTGCTCTCGATCTTGTTACGAAGGATCTTGACAGTAGCTGTGAACCAACAGTGCTCAAGGTATTTCATAAGTTTTAAACTTGGAAGTGAGTTTTTTAAGTCAGAAATTAAGAGCAGCTTTACCATATGTAAATAACTTACGTTAATATCTCAGAGAGCAGCTGAATTCTTCAGCAACAACCAGAACTATGAAAAGGCTGTTGAGTTACTTTGTATGGCTAAAGAAGTAAGGATGCCTTATGCTTATAATGAATATTTTAAATATATTAAAATATTATTATTTGCTAATTATTTTAGTTTCAAGCTGCTATAAATTTATGTCAACAGAAAAATGTTCGAATGACAGAAAGAGTAGCAGAGTTGATGACGCCGACTAAAGGTTCTGGTTTTTAAATTGGAGATACTTTCAAGTATTTCTATTATACCTTTAACATGTGTATAATTTGTCTTAGAAACTACATCGGATGCTAATGAAAGAAAGCAACTATTGGAAAATGTCGCAGAGTTGTGTCTACAACAAGGCAACTACAACTTTGCAGCTAAAAAGTACACTCAAGCAGGAGATAAACTACAGGTAAACAACAGCTTGTCCAATATGTCAATTAATAGAATTATATGCAAGTTTTGCAATAGGTAGTAAACGAAAATATTATTAGGTAACCAAGATAAATAATATTTTTTGTGACATATTCTTAATATTGCTTGTTGCACACTATAATTGGTAAGTATTCTGCTGTGTATAAGTAGGATGCTAGTAAGTGACTCGTTCTATGACCAGGAAAAACTTTTCATAATTAATACTATATTCATTTCAGGCGATGAGAGCTCTTCTTAAGTCAGGTGACACCCAAAAGATTAGATTCTTCGCGAATACTGCAAGGAGTAAGGAGTTATATATTTTAGCAGCTAACTATTTACAGGTATATGATGAGAGAGTATCTTTAAAAATAGTTGCTATTTATTTGCATTGTTGTTGGATAACCTTTGAACTTATAATATCTTCAGACAACTGATTGGCAAGGGAATTCAGAACTAATTAGAGATATCGAGACGTACTATACCAAAGCGCAGTCACACGAACACCTTGCCAGTTTCTATCAAGCCTGTGCCTTTGTAAGGGTTCCCATGTATTCCAGTTTTACCTTCAGATGTTTATTCAAAATTTGTTAGTTCAGATGGAAGTTGAAGGCTACAATGACTTCGAAAAGGCAGCGGATGCATTGGAACATGCCCAAAGAAGTGTTTCACGGGGTCTAGAGGAGGGAAAAAATGTAACAGCTCTGCAAGAGATACAGGAAAGAATTCGGAGATTTCAGAACCAACTTAAAAAGTTCGACAAGATTAAAAGGTAGGTGAATCCTACGCATATATCCAATTTAAAAATCGAGTCTGAGTTATAACATGTGCATATAACATAACATAATAAAATACAATTTAAAATAAGTATTCTTTATTAATACTGCCCATGATTGCAGTAACTATGCCTCCGATCCTGCAGATGCAGTTCGCCAACTGCAGAGTTTTGCTGAGGAAGCAACAGAAGCGGATATTATACGCCCTAGCCATATTTTTGCTCTTCTCATATCTCACCATGCAGGAAAACAAAACTGGAGTTCTGTAAGTGACGATATATAACATTTTTCAGAAATAAGTCGATAATTACTTCCTAGATTTGCAGTGAAAAGTTCATTTTATATTGCTTTTAGGGATATCGCTGCATTCTTCAACTGCAAAAGCAACAGCCAAAACTAGACTTAACAACTATCGTTGATGCAGAAATCCTTGATAATGTACTTATGATTCTATTAATTTTTTGCACTATTTGGTTATATTACGTGCAATTTAATATATTATGTATTTTAAGCATTAGTAAATTGAATAATCACAGTTTAGATATGCGATGAAATGAGGGTGGAGCGGGTAACGAAGCCGAAGCTTGAGGGATCTGAATCAGATGGAGATGGTAACGAAGTGGAATACAGTCATGCTATGAAAAAGCAGCATGGACTTACTTAAAGACAAATATAGCTAGAATACAAAAGTATATTTATATGATTTAATATGGCTAAATCTTATTGAATATTACAATAGGCGAAAAGCAAACATAACTGCAAAGTGCATATTTCAGAAAATACTTATTTTAAATTAAAGTGTATAACGAATAAATTATTAGATATACAATATTAAGGTTTTCAGTCACTTTTCTCTGTTTAAACTCTACGATAGACGCTAGAATCCTTGATTTGGATTTTTTTTGAAGTCAATGCATCCAAGGCAGGTGCAGTAACTTTCTCCACTTCCGCAGTATCCACTCTTGCTGCAGCAATATGCTTCACCTTGCGGATTGCACTTTGCAATTTTTCCAGATAATAAACGAGGGGCATTAGGCCCACAAAGACCTATAGTGTTATACATTTATTAATATAAGATCTAAATGTTATCCTGTGCTCTACTACGCTGTATAAATGAAACAATGTTAACATTATCACTGACCAACATTAGAGGGATTCTCAGCATAAGTCCACCATTCTATTGTTGGCCACGTAAAGTTTGGTTTCTTTGAGAAATCTACGCATCCAATGCATTCACAGTGTTCCTAAATTAACTAGTACTTACACTGAATATTATAGAACTGCTGACTTTGTCACCTTACTATTCCCACAATATCCACCGTTACTGCAGCAATGTGCATTGGTATCATCAGGGTTGCATGTAGCAGGGCGTCCGTTAAGAAGTGGTGCCATTCGGCTACACCTTCCCCTTGTTCCGTCTCCAGCATCTGAAGTGTGCCTGCAGACATGAAAATTAACCGTATTTTATATTAAGAGTTCTACTTTCAACAGGAAACATTTTCACTATCCTACCATGTTATATTTTCCTGCGTTGGTTTTATTGGCTCTTTCAAAATTAGCATTGGATTAGCCCCGTAATCTACACATTCTGGACACTCACAAAATTCTGAGCCTGATCCACAATATCCGTACTAAAATATAAATATCGCTCTTTTCATTAAGTTTCTGTAATTAAGGAGTGAAAATGTCACCTTACCTTTCCACAACAAGCGTGCCCTGGATCATCCGGATCACATACTGGGTAAAATCCATTATAGAGAGGTGCTGAACGCCCGCACATGCCAGCCAAATCCTGTATGCATTACAAATTTTCTTTAGTCTTTATTTTTGAAGTTTTATTATTCTAAAGAACTAACTTCACCATCATCGTATGTCCACCAGCGCTGATCACTTATGGGAGAACATTTATATCTCAAACCAGATGGGAATTTAGAAGGCAAACAAAGACCTCTCTGAAATAAAAATTTTAGCACCAAATTATCTAAACAATTCCTAAGATTTATAGATAAAAATAAGTAGATGATCGCTAACTTCTGTAGATGCCTTTAGAAGTGTGAGATTGTCGTCATCAAAGTCAATAGCCCATATCATGATACCTCCAAGGCTTTGTTTGATAACATACTCAATCTAAAATTTCTTCTGATAACATTAAGAGAGTAAATTCGTATATTTCATGACACTCGTTACCTTGTATTTAAGGCTTTCAGAGTTTTCGTATCCAAGAAACGTTTTGTTTTGGGGCAACCAGATATATGGAGTTTTGGCTCCTTCGTGGAATTTCGTTTGTAATACATCAAAGCGATCATGTAGCATTCGCCATTGTATGTCTCCACCATGCAAAATGAATTATGAATTTTAAAATCAGACCATAATAATTTATTTTTCCAATAAATCACTACAATTTTTAGTTTGAAAGCAACACAATTACTAATTTTACTAAGTTTCTTAATACATTAGAAAGTAGTAAGCAAAATTTTTTCTATTTATGGTAAATGGAAAATATTAAATAATACTCCAAAATCTCACTTCGAACTTTTTGTCACCGTCACTCGGTGATGCAGTTCGCCACATGTCATCTGTTGGATCCACAGCATCTTCTACATTTTTCCAAAACCGTCCATAGAAGGGAACACCCATATTTATCTTTAAAAACTCATTATTTTTACTTTTATAATTGTATATTGCGATATTAATGACTTACTTTGTTGGTAGCTTTTAATTGACAGCTGTAGTATTTCAAGGTAGCATGCACATTCATTTTGCCGGAAAATCTGAGATATTTTAATTTTTCCGATTACTCATATTTTGTTTAGGTTTGTCGCGTTCATTTTATTCCAAAGAATATAGCCCTATAGTTAATGAAAAATGTACTTTTTGGGCATACTGAAGTAAAGTGGAGCTGGAGGACCTGTAAAAGTGCCCCATTTGGATTGCCACGGCCCGAAATAGTCGTAGGACATAACGTTAATAAAGTCTACATACTTTATTAACTGAACCAAATCGTAGCCTGTCGAAATAGTATTCGTAATGCTACTGAAACAATAATTTACAAAATAAATATCGCCTAAAGGGCATAAAATAGGTATAAAGAAATATCAAATATAAAAATAAGCTTATATTTCGAAGGTATTACAAAACAGTACCAGGTTTTAAAACCCAATGGCCCGCAGCACCTGCTAACGAAATCAGGAACTCTTCTTGCCTCCCCTCTTCATCTTTCAGTTCCCTCAGGCGATTTCGAAGTTCCCGCACTAGATGTACGTAATTCTTTCGATCCGCCTAAGTGAAGAAGGATTTCTTCTTGAAGATGTAAAGAAAGTTAGATTTTAAAGAATTTACGCTCACAAGAGTTCCTTCTACAGCTCCTCCGGTAACGGGATATTCCCAGTCTATATCAATGCCATCAAATTCAAAATCTTGAATAACAGTAACGATGTTATTTATTAATATCGACCTAAAGAGTAGAGATGAAAGAATAAAGTAATTGGAGCCATGTATTATATCAAAGATCTCGAGTATAAAACTAACGAAAATGTCGCATTTTGAGAAATTACAATTATCATTTATTTAATAATTGCTTTTGAACAAATATTAGATAATATAACCTTCTTGGATGGTCAGCAGAAAGTAATGAAAAATACTGGGAGTTTTCCCAGCCTCCAATTGCAAATAGAACCTTTAAACGAGGATGACGACGACAAATCTAGGTAGAGATATTTAGTGGCATTTTAGTAATGTGGTAGTTTGCTTGTATGTAAATTAGATGTGCAATGCACAGAGGGAATAATTATTTCTTTCTGACTCATGGCTATGGAAGAGCGTAGGTTTACCTGCATTACTTCTACAAGTCTTGTTCGAGCGCTGTCATTTTCGAGGTGCAGTTCACCATTAGGTTCCATCACGAAGAAAGCAAATACAAGATGAGTTAGTCGTTTTGCCTGTTTTTTCCATATACTATGCTTTTGATATTTTTGTTTTAGTTAGGCTGAGATAAATATTTAAAAATAACGTTAAATATCCTCGGACACCTGCTCATCTGTGAAGGGAACTTTCCCCCATGATGTCAGATAGCCTACTACTCGCCTAGAACAAAATCCTCCGGCAATTTCTAGGTAAATACCTATAACAAAAATGAATATTTTTACATAATTTAGATCTTTTAAAAATAGTGAGATAATGCAGTAAATACTTTAAAAACATTTGGTAACAATTCCATTCAAAAATTGTATCTCTTATTCTGTAAAATTTGCCAAAATTTGTCGCTAATGGTGCTAAATATAGGTAGCATACAAAAAAAACTTTTTTTGAAACTAAAAATATTGTGCTGTATTTCTCACTACTTTAGTAAATAAGGTACTTTTTGGACTTACTAGATATGAAGGCAGATGTAAAACACCACAAGCTGAGAGAGCGCATAACGAGCAATGTCTTCTGTTGACACTGACCGAACAAAAATGGGGGGGTACTCGACTATTCTCTCGCGAAAGAGTCACTTAGCAGACTATCCATTCCTTTTCTATGAATGTTTGTATTCTTTGGTTGAGGTAAATATTTCTGAAACCTATTATATTTTGTAAATATTCGGGGTGAAAGATTGAAATTCGCGATAAAGCTTATTAGGTGAAATTATAGATTTCTCAAGCCATTTGAAATCAAGGTTTTCTATAAAAGTACTGGTTGATGATAAAAATATTTTGAAACTAAAAATATTGTGACTGTATCTCTAAGATAAGCCTAACCCATCAATTAAATAATTTAGACAATACGTTTATATAACGATTTGATCCATGACGGTCCTATTATTCTTATACTTTCTCAGACTTTGTTTGTACTACTTGTAATTAAAGAATAATATAGAAAACAATTGATTAAAGGAGTAGGTTTTACTACCTTCAACAAAACAAACTTCCGCAACTGAAGTTTTTTTGTTTAGAGTGCAGGTGCGAATCTTCAGTAGCCTTTTTCATACTCGCCACTAACCACACAAAAATGTGGAGCTGATTGATAAGACAGTTTATTGTCAATTTTGTTCTTCTAGTGGAATCGGCTGAAATTATTTCTCCATGGTATAAAAATTAAGTTCCCCTCAATAACTCTTCCCTCTTTTATGCGTTATCCTTAATAGGAATGCGCTCATTTCTTAAAAACAAGAAAGCATTTCAAACCAGTTGTTTGATTTTTTACTTTTGAAAGTAGTCATGTCTTCTTTCACTGTAATGTTATGTCTGATTGACTTGAAAGTAAACATATTAGCTTATATATACCCAATTGTTTTCAGTATAACGACTATCTTATAGAGCTCAGTGACATTTCTACTATGCAGTCCACTTTTTACAATTCCAAATTATTATTTACTTAGCAACCACCAATAAGTTAAAATGTTTTCTCTTATGACAGTACCAATACAAATACTGATCGGTCAATTTGGCCACATACTTTCCTTGTGAAATTGATTTGTATTTGGTAGTGTCATGAATGTGAGAACACGCCCTTTCCATCTTACAGTATAATTATAAGCACTACGTGTCTTATTCCTTTTCTCCCGAATTGCTTTTAAAACTTACCACGAATTTTAGCCGTTCTCTGCATTACTAGTTTTTCTTGTTCTACTCCTCCTTTTCCTTTGCTGGGTAGACTGGCCTCCCATGTGATAGTGGTGTAATGATCGCTAACAGTTGGATCGAATCAATCGAGGCAGAGTAGTTGGCCTTTCGTGAAGGCTGCTCCAACCCTGTTCTTCTTCACAAACAATGCGCTATTAACACTCCTTTTTATAATCTCTAGTGCATGCCGATTATAGCATTTGTGACAATCATTTCAAAGTCACAATAAGTTGGAGAAACAAACTGTTTAGATCAATATTAATATTAGAGTATGTTCTTGAATTTTTATTGTATAGTAATGCTCTCTTCCCTTAATACATGCCAGTCTTGTTTTTTTCGTTCATTGAAGAAATAATTTATTTTTGCCCTTGTCTAGTGACCACCTGCAGAGAACCTTATAAATGAAGAATTTAGACAGAAGGAAGAATGAGCGTACTTCTCTATGTATGGTAATTAAATAAGCCTACTTGCCTGATCCCCTAACGACCATAAGATCATATTAAGTCTAAACACGCACCTTATTAATATAAGAGGCTCAAAATATGGTCGAAATGCGTGAAATGGTTTTTTTTTCTGGAACATGTTGTAACTGTTTGCTTGTCCTTTGTTATAATTACCAGCTGTCCTCGCAAACTTATCACACAGCAGCCACCAAAACCAGCTCGCACTGCCTATTGCTTAAATCGGGTTTCGTAATTTCTTTTACATTTGTTCTCTTGAATTAAAAAAATATTCATCCGATTTTTATTTTTTGTCCATATTTAATAGCATTTCATTTAGGTGAACAATTTTAAAGATAAAATGGAGACAAACAGTGAAGATAATCTTCCAGGTAGGTTATATTTAGTAATTGCTTTGTTCTAGTTTAAAGCATGCCAGTAAAATTTCAGATTGTCTATATACTGGTTCTCAGCTTGATCCATTTCAAGGAGCTAACAAGGATGAAATAAATGCATCATTACTAAAAAAAGTGTGCTTTAATACATTCTCAAAGAGACTTCTTCTCTTTCATTAATTTTATGTGGCTTGTGTACTGCTTGTTCTTTCATAATAATTTTGTCATTTTAGTATGTATAACACTGCTTGGTATTCAACTTTGTGTACTACTCTAGATTTATACTTCAGCAACTGTATAAATTTCTGAAACCGCTGAACGTTGCATGTTCAAGCAAAGACCACTATTCTTTAATACAATCGTCTCTTGAATCTTTGATTGCTTTGTGGAGGAAAAGAGACGCTAATTCGGAAGTAGCTTTCAAGGTGATTTAAATGATACAGCAAATATATAATTTTTTAATCTTTCTAAACTAATGTAGTTGAACAGTAATTTGAGGTACATTTCTTGCCGGCTTCGATACAAATTCATCATGAAATTAAGTGTTGGCATGTGAAACGCACGCAAGTTCCGCTGATAAACAGCTCAAAGTTCATGTAGAACATGACACTATCAAATCGATTGCACAGCTACGGAACAAGCGTTGAGACGTGTTCGTTTTGCTGCTATTCTACTACTCACTTTCCACTTTATGCTGTTCGCTCTACTAATTCAGATATACTATAAATTCCAATGTTCTCGAAAGTGTAATGTGATAGTAATTACTAGCAGCGCAGGTCTTGTTGCTAAATTTGAGGAAAATAACTACTTGTTCAGTTTTAGCTAACACTAGTTTTTGATAAACCATGTTGTAAATTTCTAGGGTCTATTATCTATTCTGGAGTATTGCCTAGCACACACATTCGATGCTCATCAGAGTTTTGAACAACTAGTAACGTCACTTGGCTACAATACAGTACAATTTTGGAGGTACTGTCATTATCCGTTTTCCTGTTCTCTCACACCAGTTGAGGTTTAAGGAAATGTTTTTCTTAGTGCGAAGACCCATATTCACTAAATCTGTGTTGTTTTTATTAAAATTTAAAGGATGTTAATAGAAAAGTACTTATCTTAAAATCTATGAAAACAATCTATTAATGAAAATATCTCCCACAAGTCCAGTAACTATAAAACGCTTACATATACTGCAAAGTCCTAAGTTTTTCTTCAGGGCAGCTGTCCCATATATATTTGACTCCGATTTGTCAAGGGGGACCAAATATAGGGATGCACTGTTATTTTCACTCACACTATATGATGTCAATACAGGAAAAAACAGGCTGAGGTGTTCTTGATAGTTTTTCCTCTTTGATTTTTAAGTGATATTAGAAGACAAGAATATCCCTAATTCAAAGGAAATCGAGTCCAATACTCTGCAGGGAATTGTATGCTGCTGTTCCTGGCATACGGAAATCACTTCTCGGTGTACATGCAAAGCAGTTTGGAGAGAGATTTCATCATCTGCAGAGACGTATATCTAGGAACTCGTCGATGGCTAGTCTTGCCAGTAACGATAGCGAAGACAGAGCAGAAGATGGTGGTAAGAATACAAAACAAAATGGTCACCAGAGAGATTAACAACTATTGAAATTGGATCATAACTGTTATTAGCACGTTTTTGATTCATATGAATGGTTTTCAGCCTTCAGTCCTCGCAAGTCACGCGAGCCGTCAATTCATTCGGATAGCGAAGATGAAGACTTCTCCAAAATACAATGTGGAGGACTGGCAAACAATCACTTCCAGGTGATCATTTACCATTTAGCACATGGAGTAAAAGATATAAAAGTCTTTTAGTAAACGCTTCAATATGACCTTGATCTTTTCCACGCAACTTTTTACGCCATTACGACTTCTCAACTCTTCTGTTAATTCTGGTTTTAATTGTTTAAAAGTTCGTAAGTTGTTGGAAACGATGAAGTTGCAGTAAAAAGATCATAATCACTGCACTTTTACACTACTTAAATAATACCATTGATAAATGGTAATAAGTTATGTACTGTAAGGATAGTTTATGATAAAGATCAGTCAATACATTCAAATATGTGATTTATTTTGTTTGCAAGGCATTAAATTGGATGTGTCATAAATGTTAACAAGGCTAAGGATTTTTATAGCAACGCGTAATCAATGTCTCGAATGCACCTCCAGTATCGCTAAAGAGAGAAAAGACTGGAGACTGGGAGATAAAACAAGGGTTTGTAAAAGATAAACTATTCGAATATGATATATTTTCCTTAGTAATGAATGGTAATGGATTGCAATGTAATGTCATTTGTTACTGTTCAGATCCGGAGGGTTAGTTTCCTGCGTTGATCCGGTGATGTCCAAAGACCACGAAAATATGTGGCTTGCCAATCTTGGCATGAATATTAAGGAACGAAGAAAGTTCGTGGATAAGATTCGAATTTCTATAAACCAAAAACAAATTTACTTCTTAATTCTGCTATTGTGAACTTAATATCTAAGTATTCTCTTTTAGATCGCATATGTCCCACTCTTCTGACTGCTCTGCCTTAGCACCGGCGACCAACACACTTGGGCTTCCACTGATTAAACAAGCCATTGCTGAGGTTAGGATTTAGTACTTAATATTATTTCTTGCTAATGAATGTTTTTACCTAAGAGTAAAAGGTGGATAAAATATTTTTTTTTCCTAAAAATCTTAATTTTTTTTAAGGTATTTTTTCATGTTCTTGCTGATGATGATAAGTCTGAAATAGATTCAAACGCAGAGCAGAGAAAAGCAAGGTTGGTATTAACTGTTTCTATGTAGACGAGTAGGATTGTACAACTCATATTCTCAAATTTACAGGGAAGAGATGTCGCTTCTTGGTGTACTAAACAACTACAACCGTGGGAATTACAAGTTGAATCCTGTGATCGTACAAGAAGATGACTACAACGTCTACTACGGAGGCATTAGCAATGGCCTGCTTTGGCCCGCACTTCATAATCTACCGGAATATATAGTTTCAGAGTACGATGACTTAAAGGGGAGATATAATAATATTTCACTAGAATTTTCTATATCTAGAAAGGTGATGTGTATTATTGACCCAAATTTGATTCTATTTTAGATTATGAAGGACCACTGGTGTGCCTACGTGCGTGTGAATTACCAGTTTGCTATTGATGCTGTCCGAAATAGTAGACCACAGGTATGCAATCGAACTTTTAACCTTGTTAAAATACCAGATATTTTGTAAGTTAAATCCATAAATATGAACAACAGTCTTCAGAAAACATGACAGTTAGCTTTAATAATATCTGAACGATTAGACGCCTAACAAAGATCGGTATTTTCACCTACAAATTTTACTTCTAGATTAATCTCAGTTATTCCAAAGTGTTAATTATAATATTTATTTATTAGGACTTTATCTGGATCCACGACTACCACTTAATGTTAACGGGAATGATCATGCAATCACTAGACCCTAATCTTGAAGTTGGATTTTTCCTTCATATTCCCTTCCAGCCTCCAGACAACTTTTTTAGTAAATACGTTATTTGTGGGATGCCTATGCTTAGAGGACTACTGAGATTCACAAAGGTATACTATAATACTACTTTAAAAGAAAAGATGTAAAAAAGCCATACTAGGAAGTGACTAAAATTCAGGTTGGATTTCAAACTCATCGAGACCGAGAGAAATATGTCGAGCTCGTTCAACAACATCTCAAAGGAATAAGTGTCAGCTATGATAAGAATATGGACATTCACACAGGTAAATAGTATAAACTTTAGCATTAATAAAATATTGAATGCGTGCAAATGTTTTAGCTGTTTTTTCAGCCAACTGGTATAACTATTCGAAATTTCAATAAATTCCCGCCTTTTTGCCTATTTGTAGTGTTAGTCTTGTAGTTTTGGAAAAGTCCTGTTGCGATGTAATGGTAAACAAATCCTCACAAAACAGCAACGAACACAAGTTCTTCTGTACGTCTGGTGGGATGTGAAGAGTGTGCTGTTTTACGAGATCCTTCCACCGGGTGAAACGGTCACTGCCGAACACCACCGTCGTCAAGTGACTAATTTGGCCGACCTAATAGAACAGAAAAGACCATTTAATGGACAACGAAGTAGAAAGGTCATTTTGCTGCATGAACACACTAGGCCACATATTGCTACTCAGTAGACCATTTTGAACTTGGGCTGGGTAGTTCTCCTGCATNTGCATACGGCTTATTCCCCCGACTTGGCGCCTTCGGATTACCATTTATTCCGATCGATGCAGAACTGTTTTGTTGGACAGCGTTTTCAAGATGTGGCTGAGGTACAAAAATGAATCGATGAATGCGTTGTCTCAAAGCCCAGGTTGTTTTTTCACGAAGGAATTCGAAATTTACCCGAGCGATGGCAGGTCATAGAAAACGAGGAAAATATTTCTATGATTGAATTGTATTTTATATACTATTAGAATAAACTGGAAATTTGGACAAAAACAGCTAAAACTTCTGCATACACCTAATACATCGAGATCCATTTATTTAAAGTAACATAGGAATCAAATCTACGTATGCATATAAATATCCTTTTACAGTTACTCATGAGGGGTGGACTTGTTCCCTTGGAGTATTTCCAGTAAGCATAAAGAACGACGATTTCCTCAAGTTCATATCTCTCCCTGAGACAACGCAATTGAAAAATGGTTTTAAAACAAAAGTAGTTTAATTTTCTTACAGAGCAAATAGTTTTTAAAGTATTTACAACCGTTATAGATTATGGGCACTAATCCCGTGGAGGGTGGACGTTTTTTTTTCTCAGTGGAAAGATTTGATTATACAAAGGGAATCAAGGAAAAACTTGTAGCCTACAGGAGGTACTTTGAAAAATATCCAGATAGGATAGGCAAAGACGTATTATTCCAGGCAAGAATTAATCCTTCTAATTATTATTAAGTTCAAATAAAGCTTCAGTCTAAATTATTAGCTGTTCATTTGGTCTTCATGCTCGCAATTAGCAATAAATATAGACGTTTTTCGTCTTATAATCTTGTAGAAAACTATCCGAAGTGCAGATAGCAGTGACAAATCGTCGTTCGGTGGACACTTATCGAGTGTATCAGGATGAATGCATTGAATTGGCGAGAAAGATTAACGAAGAGTTCAGAGATCCAAACAGACCAGAATGGAGGCCTGTGGTATTTCAGACAGACGGTACGCAGAATAAGCGTTTCTAAAGTTTTACAAAATCTATGATAAGTACAAATATATAATATATAAGTTAGAAATACCATTACTATGAGAGTAATAATATACGTAGAACATCATAGGTCTACCTCGATCAGAATTAGTGGCTGCCTACCTTGCTATGGATATCGGAATAGTTACCCCAAAGAAGGATGGGATGAATTTAGTTAGAAAGCATTTATTTATAACTGTTTTTATATACAGTATTTACGAAAGGTACTCTTTCGATAATAGCAAATTGCAGCTTAAGTTAAGCTACATTTTCAGGTAGCTAAAGAAATGCTAGTATGTAATCCTCGAGCTGGACTTATTCTCTCAAGTGGAGCTGGATCGGAGATTCAATTCACTACTTCAGGGTTGTATAAAGAGGATGGAGAGAAAAACTATCATCGAATAGAAAATGTCTACAATGTCGAGGTAAAATTTAAAAAGCGGATTTGTTTATTCCAAATAAATACAGATTATTATATTAAAATATCGCCAGAAATACGCCGACACCCTCTATGCTGCTGCGATTGAGGATGAAGCCGAACGTAGCGCTCACGGGAAACGTCTCAACGAGTTCATACTAGCAAATGATATTGAAAGGTTAAAAAATTCAGAAAATACAAATAATATTGAGTCTTTTATATATAACCTTTCCAATATTAAAAATTTGGACATTTATTAAGATGGAGCAGTGCCTTTCTTGATCCAAGTTGGACACATCAAGTAATCCGACCAACTCAGGCAAGAGTTCATGTATTTCCCTAATGCGAAGTTGGAGTTGTAACTATGTAGGAGTTGAATTTTAGGAAACAGACACGTGGTAAAATTAGCATAACAGGAAATTAGGTATTTCAGATAGAAACGCTGGACGACTTTTTCTCCCTGATGATGCGAACTCGTAATGTTCGTAGGCAGATTGTGGATAGAGTTTTGAAGGGTATTCCAATACGATCGCATTTTGCTATTAGTTTGAAAAATGCCAAGGTATGTGCTTTAAACGTTCTTCTCAATGAGTAAAAATTAAGAATCGTATCAGTCATCAACTTATACCATTATATACTTGTTTTCTAGGAATCTCTAGAGAATAGTTGTGGCCCTGATTCACATACTCTTGTACTACGTTCAAGTCTTGGTTCGCCTGATACTGCAAAATTTGACATAAAAAATGAATTGGAGGAATTCGAAAAGGTTAGAATACAACGATGGAGTGATTTTAATGGACGCAACGTTTAGATGCCTATACATAAAACAATACAGAATTAGTAACACCACTCCAAATAATTGTTTACCAACATCAGGATCTTTCGTTTATGAAATATGCACAAAGTGAAGATGTGGACAACGTGGAACAATTCGTTGATGTAAGTTTTGGTTTAGTGTTGACTTTGCTGACTTGCGATACTTGTTTTTCCACTGTTTGCAACCGAAACGTTCAAAAGACTTATCAGTACATTTTCGTTGCCACTTATTACAGTTTGGAATGCGTTGTTCTTCTACCTAAAGTTCAAGTGAGATGCAGAAAATTCTTTTGACTTAAACTGTACTTTCCTATTAATTTCTTTAAATCCGGTCTGGTTAAGTGTACTATTATGAAAAAGGAAGCATCATAAGGAAATTTCCTCACATTTCCTTTTTTTCCAGATATAATTTCATCAGATATGGAATATAAGTCTTAAAAATAAAAACGAAAGTCATTCTTTCTTAGATTTGAATAACCTTCTGACATAACTTTCAGATGCTGTAAAATCACAAGGTTTCTAAGCGTATTATTTACACTACCACTGCTATGATTTATATAGGCTTACTAATAGTTAAATAATAGTTTAAAGAGAAAGAATTTTCTTGTATAAAATTATTCTGGCTAGTACTATTGGATGGCACTTAAATGATAACGAGCACTCCTCAAAAGAGCAATTCCTTCTCTCGCATTCACAAATCTTTTTGTAACATCGCCAAATAGAAGCAAAAGTCTTTTTTTCTGAAATAACGTAAGTTCCCATAGAGTGCAAATCTCAACCTACTAATTCAAGCGGTTGACAATAGTTTTTAAAAGCATTTCGATTTCAGTGTATATAGTAGCAAATAACACAAGTTCGCATTCATCTTCGGAATTTGGAAAATTTTAGAATTTAGAATTAAGCCTAAGCAAAAATGAAACGGAACCATCCGCTCAAAGTCTTATTGGAGCTGTTTATCACCCGCAATACTTAATCTCATCATGAGTCTGTTAGATTCAGATTGATTTACTGTTCACTGAATATTATTAAGAACTATAGCGACTATAATCTGTAGTTAATTTTACTTTTGCGAAATAACAAAATTGTCCTGTCATTACTCAGAAAAGATGGTGAAATAATAGTACTCATCGAGCGTTAAATCCCTTTTGATTAACAACCAAATAATAAAGTATCTTTTAGGGATTGCTATTATAAATACTATTATTCAAAAATGTGGAGCTGGCTCACTTAATCAGCATCTTTTAATCAAGTGGTAAGACTCATTAGCACTGCTTCTTACTATACGTCTGATGTCGCTACCATTAAACACGAACATAATATTTGTCATATTTCCTTAAGAACAATATCTCCATTAATTTTGAAAATAGCATATTAGTTAACACATTATTTCTTTATAATAATTACACCTACATTTATAAAAACCTTTTCCAATCATCATCTTTTGAGACACGCGAATGGCGTATAAGACCTTAACATATGCTAGTCGCCGTTGCCATAGACACGAACGCTCGCCACCCTCTCCAGTCTTTTGCTCCAACCTGGTCTATTATTCGCTCCTCTCACTATGGGACTGTTAGATATCATTAAGTCCTTCAAATCGAACAGTGGTCGTGAGATCAGAATCCTCCTACTGGGACTCGACAATGCAGGAAAAACTAGTATTCTAAAGCAGCTCTCCGCTGAGGAAATCAATAATGTTACCCCCACAAGGGGATTCAACGTTAAATCGGTGGTTACAAGTGGAGATATTCGCTTAAATGTATGGGATATCGGAGGACAAAGATCCATTCGTCCATTCTGGAGTAACTATTTTGACAATACTGATGCTCTAATTTATGTCATCGATTCCTCAGATAGAAAGAGGTTTGATGAGACAGGAGTGGAACTGATGGAGCTTCTAGACGAGGAAAAACTTAATAGAGTACCAGTACTGGTTTTTGCCAACAAACAGGATTTGGTTACTTCTGCACCAGCTAGTGAAATATCAAAAAGACTAAAGCTGACCGAAATCAGGGACAGATGCTGGCAGATACAAGGCTGCTCGGCACTCACTAATGAAGGAGTATCGGAAGGTATCAAATGGGTAGCTGAGACAATTAAGGGCAAGTAGCTGACAAGACATCTTCAGTGATAATAGTTTTATTATATTTATATTTTTGTGATAAATATATTTATGAAAAATGTGAATGATACAGAGAACAGACAATGGGGATAATGGTCAGTTTTATAATTTATTAGTTTTAGCCTAATTTTTTTCTTGTTTTGGTTCAGAAATAAAGCATCAATGTAATTACTACCTTTTAGACACTTACCATTTCGCATCCGATTTCTGAGGAAGAATTTAAGAAGGAAGTAGAAAAGGTTGGATAAATGTTTAACTCATGAAGTATAAACCTACATTTATTTTCACTCTTAACGGTTTTTTAATATCATAATAATATAATTACTACTGTAAATTAAGTCTTTAAAAATAGAGTGTGAGGAAGTTGGATATTATCTAGGCCTATGATGGAAGCAAATTAAGTGAAATATATTCGTAGGCGGTGGATTTGTTGTACGACGCCGACCATTTTCATTATTTCTTCACCGACCGGGATGGAACTCTAAAAAGTTACTCCTGCAGTTACCCTTCAAGTATCCAACCTGCTTATTCTGGAGTTATTCAAGTGAATTTTCTAGACAACTTGTCCTTATATTTGTACTGTTTTATATTCTATATTTTTCATAAAATGTATTTGTAGCATCAAATTTGTTTGAACCTTCAAATTTGGATTTTTTACGGTCTAAAATATCACTATAACATTTAAAATCATAATTAAGCTTTTCTTAATGGCTAAGAATCTTCACTTGAAGGCTCAATTCGCCCGACGATGTGCCCAAACCTGTTGTATTCTTACTACGGCTCCCCTTATGCATATTGGTGAGAAGAGTAAAATAAAGTCAAAGATTGCAGGAAAAACCTAGAACGTAGTATTTAAATAAGCGTATTAGCTGATATTTTCTATTCGGCCAATAAATTACTTATAAGATTGTTATATATGCATCTATTAAGTATTAATGATTAATAAAGTGAGTTATAATACCAATGTACAACTGCATTTTATAAGGTACATTATTAAGCTGAAAAATATATAACTCTCAGGTGTACTCGATGTTTCGACCATCCCTCCCGGATACTACTACTATGGAGCATCAGCAGGTCGGGAATGGTTCATCGATCCCACCAATAAGTTCAAGGATACCAGCATCCCTGATTCTGATCTTGGTTTACTAGACACAGTGGGATAGAAGACGTCTACGTTGTTCTATTAACTTTCACTATCTGGCATGGAATTCCTACCAGTTTTTTATTGTTTTAAATACTAAAATAATTGATTGCAGGCTTTCTCCCAAATATCTCAATTACTGGAAAGTAAAGAGTTTCGCCCATTTACATGGGTAGGGTCAGGACTCCAAAAGCACTACGGACATCTCACTATAGCGCATCAAGATATCTACAAATCGGTAATTCTGCAACTTATTTGTGACAACGGTCACTTGTTTCTTGTCTTATCTATCTCGCTGTAGTCTAAGAAGTATATGATTTTACAGAAATTTTGGATAACTGAATATGCACTCATGTGCGACCATTTTTAACATTACTAGTTACTTCAGGTGAGTAGTGTCCTGAGTGAAAAATTATTTATGGCAATTCATGCCATTGTTAATAACGTTGATCCGAAAGGTGACATTCTGGACATGAAAAGCACTGAGCTTGACATAAAAATATTTCTCAAGGTGAGAAAATATTTATTTATGTTTGGCAATTATAGACAGGATTAATAAGTTATCCAAGCTTGTTTATTGTGATAATTCAATAGTTTATTTAGCTAAAACGGTTTTCTTTTTGTTTTGATTAGAGAATTTCCGATTATATTCCAGGCTAAGGAGTCCGGACAACTTTTCAATAAAGGCCATGGAATACAAATGCTATGCGAAAAAATGAAGTGTGACTTAAAGGCATGTTACTTCTGTTTTAGAAGCAGTGCTTCTCAAACTTTGTAATGTTTAATATTATTAGGAAGGGAATATTCTTGTATGCGGAGATTCATTAACGGATCTGCCGATGTTAGAAGAGTGTTTGGTCCAAAATCCACTGGGTGTTTACACTATATGGGTGACCACTAACGACGTCTTGAAAGATAAGGCTAGTTAATTTTGGACTCTTTTATATATTAGAATTTACCTCATGAAGAAATGCTTCAAAAAACTTAGGAGTAAATCAGGAAGTCTTTTGTGAAAATGGTTAAAATCTCTTTTCGTATTTATGGCTGTCATCTTAGTGCTGTTAATCCCAGAGCTTGAGAAACAACCTCATGAATGTAGTAATGTTTGACTGCTAGCTTTCGATGCAACTACTAGGCGTTAATCAAACATGGGAAGCCAAGATAACGCTTACGTATTTTAGTCGCTTCTTGACCGTCGATATTTTTGGTTAGTATTTAACCATAGGATGTTTTTAGATACAAGTAAAATATTTTCATGGAATACCTTTAACAAATATTTTCAGTAAAGTCTATTTAGCTCTATTAAGACGATATGAGTTCTAATAGGTCATAAAAATGTTTCTCTAATGTAATTCAAGCCAGAAATTTAGGTAAATCTTCTTTGCTCATCATTAAACAACTCGAATGTGGCATTTGTTTCCTGCCCAGAAGTATTGCTGGGTGCTATGGCTCAAGCAACGATAAGGGAGATCAGTATTTCTCGTCCCAGAGACCATTTGCAACAGTAAATTATATTATATAAGCAGTGGTTTGTCGAACACTTAATATTAAATTATCGCATTCTATTTATTGGAAAAAGCTGATTTTCTTTATTGTGACTCTATTTAAGAGCATTGTTTCATAACAAAGTTGCAAGACTTTTGGGTTTCACCTATTCGGGTGTTGTAGATAGTTAGAAGTAGACATAGTCGACTTCAATTCAGTTCAGCCTGTATAAAGTTTAACAGAATTCCGAATGCTTCATATTTAGGTAGTTATTATTTGACATGATGTAATAAATATGTCCGAGGGGGATTGGGAAATAAATAAATATTTTCGCATAAAAATTTATACAACAAATCATATACCATCAGTTTAATTTGAAAAGTAAGTCATACATTTTATCATGTATATATTACTACTATCAGAAAGAAGGATTTTTGCTCTTCTAAGAAGTATTTCGTTCAAAGTTTAGTAAGTTTATGGCCAATTATTTTAGGGATGAGATTATATCCATGAACATTTTGGACAGAAATTGGTTTAAAGATCAAACATTCGCAGGCCCGGTCACTATCTAAAGGGCAAAGCACCACGACGTTTCCTCGGTGTGATGAAAACTAATCTGTCATCCAGTGTTTCCATCATTTTTAATTTCTTCAGAGGAAGATTTTATCCACCAGTAGACCACTCGGTCCTAAGCCTACTGATAATGTTCTGGAGAATTTCCACTTTTGAATTTTAAACATTAACCTATCAGAGTTTATATAGGTATATCATAACTTAAGCCATTAAAACTAGAAGACTGTGAGGCCTTACACACCTATCTTAGGATCAGTTGGCATTCTCCTGTTAGCCAAAAATACCATAATGTGGAGAAAATACTAGATGGTGATTTGTAGAGCTTTCTTCTGTTTTACGCACGAAATATCATTTCAATAAGGACATGATCTCATAATCGGCCCCGTTCATCACCTTTCATTTTCATTCATCATTAAAATGTTATCTTATTATTCGCTGTGTTGCATAATGCATTTTTTGTTCCACAACATATTTGTTTTTGATAGTTTTGTTAATTTTGAATGGAAATTTAAAAAAATAGACTCGGGAACAAATAAATTTGGATAACTTAACCCTTTATCCATTGATCATCTTCTTTCAGAGTTCATGCATAGGAAAAATTTAATATTTGTTTTACTGTCACTAGCACTTTGCAATTATGGTAGGTTAAATTATTTGTTTGGAGATTCATAAAGACAGAAAATGTTTCAAAAAAATAGTATAATTTTCAGTTAATAGTTTGTCAAAGAAATTTGTAACTGCAAGTGACTTTGAGAAAATTCGTTTGAACAAGGAAGGTTTTGAAAAAGCACAGATAATCCATTATAATTGGTATCTTCATTCCATCAAAGCTATTATGGGACAGATGGGGAAAAGCCTTTTACCTTTACTCCCTACAGGTGAAACTTTTTTCGTTTTTATCTACTTTCTATACAAGATTTTCAAAGGCATAAGTACTGACTAGAAAAATGTTATAATTTAGCTGTTTACAGGTAAGTGCCAGTATATCAGTAAAACTGTAACAGAACAGGCTTATATTCGTTAATCTATTTACTAATTTGCTTATGGGTCTTTGTTTAGAAAGCCGTCGAAGTTTTTTGCGCTGTTTGGATGAAATTGTGGACAAGCGAGATATAGTCACTGCTGGCAAATGTCTTACGGAAGCAAAATCAAAATGTTTTAAGTCTAGTGAATTTTTGCCTCAAAGGTTTGTGGATTACTTCATGTACTAAGAACACTTGGAAACAGCAAACTAGGGAAAAATGTCACAAGTCAGTATTAAATAATCATTGCAGAATTCGATCAGATGAAGCTCAGGAGATGGCAGCAACCAAAAAAAAAAAAATAGGAAACAAGTTTGAAAATCCTTTAGTTCAAGAATTCCGACGCATTAATTCGACAGTTCAAATGATAATGTGGGAAAATATAGCCAAAAAGACTACTGAGAAGAAGAGAAAAATCATTAAACTACAAGATAACACTAAATATTTGATGACTAAGAAATTCTCAACCAAATCCCATTTACTGCATAAATTTAAGGTACAATTACATAAATCAACTTTAAAGTATTTAATACAGTACAATTACAAGACTGTTAATATAAGAAATTAAGGAACGAATTAAGGGACTTAAACTAGGAAGAGTGAGAAAATATAGAAGTACGAGGAATATTAAGTCCCATAAGAGATCCAAGAGAAGCCCATATAGATTAATAGCAAGTACAGTAAGCAAGAGTGACTCACAAGAATACGTGGTTTGTTTATAAATTTTCAAATAGCAGGTTTATTTACAGTCTACTATTTATAATCTTAGAAATACTGTTTCAGGTTAAGAATATGGCAAATATGCCATATTTAAAGTCAGTTTCTGAAAAGAGTGTATTAAAAAGAGTAATGGATCTTGTGAAGGTCATAGTAAGGAAAGAAAATAACACGGATGAAGGTGGAAGGTATGAGAACTTCGTTGATTGTTTATATGGTTTTCCCTATATAGTTTATATGAAATGCTAGGTGGACAGAGAGTTACAAAAGCCTTCTGAGGATAAAAAAGGCATTGGATGAACGAGCTAAACAACCAGGAGCAAAGGTGTACGACATGCGGATGTTTGACTTGGTAGTGGGCAGTGATCATCCAACAAAAGCTAGGGGGGAGAAGGTAATTTGTTTGTTTTTGTTACAACGACAAAACTCTCAAAACGGATATATATTTTTATTGCCGTAATTTCAAAATCTTTTATCCACTGTTTCTGAATTTCTAAACATAATAAGACTGCTTTACGGTGTTGTTCCACTTAAATTTTTTAGTATGAGTTCTAAACAACTTGATAAAAATTTTAACTCTTTACGTGGCAGAGATATTCAAGTCTAAAATATGTTTAAATTTCGTTGATAATTTCAATTTCAAACCGATTTTTAGTGTTTATGAATATTTGATCTCCAGTATCAGTGCTAATCACTAATATTGTTTAAAACGGGTTTAATTTAAGTACATATAATCTCCGTACGCTTATACTTTCTCTTCTAATGGTTTGATCTTTTTCTTTCGCCTCTCGGCTATCAATCATCTCTCGCGACCGATATCTCACCATGAAACACAAATACCGATTAGGCAACTCGGCAATTTAATTCATTGCGCAGTTAATTGGGACACCATGGTAAAAACCGAACCTTATTCCTAGGGCAGTTTTGCTTAGTTCATTTTACGTGACAGCTTATGTAAAACACGAAATTTGTCTGCCTTGAGTTAGTTCTCACTGAATAAACAGTGGTTTCAAAAGAAATCTCCTATGTGGAATGCACTTTTTTGCCATTGATATCAACACATTTAAAATTCATTTAAAAGTTTTTACTACATTTTAGACTCTACTGCCTCCCCTTGTACACGATGCTTATAACCTCATCAAAGCTTTTGAAGGAAATGCTAAAGAAGTTGGCGATGCTACAAATATTAAGATCCTCAGGTATAGAGTCTAAAAACACTTTAATTGCTCACTTGTGATCATTTGTAAATAGGAAAAAACAAATAGGCTTTTTTTTTCAGCCCTAGATTAGCTCCCATTATGCCAGATAAAGCTGAGATTAGAGGCCACCTTTCACCATCTATATTATCATTTTATAAGGACGACACTGAGGAACAGTTAATCCCTATTCCTAAAGTAAGTAGATAATTCAATACATAAATGTTTCAGATATAATAACTTGGTGTCTCATTTGGTTAATTCGTATATGATAACTTATTTAGAAATCATTATGTAATTAGTAAATTTTTATTAACCTTAGAACAATTTTTGTTCTCTAATAGCTGTACTTTTGGCTTAAACTGTTAAACTTTAGAAATAAAAGCCAATCGTATAGCATCTCTGTATATTTTACATTTAAATGCTATTTTTAGCTGCTTGAATCGATGGGAATGAGTAAGAGTGATCGAGAATCTGTACTGGAGATGGTAATGGAAGTGTCTGGAGCAAGGCAGACTATCGATGATGCTATAAAGGTTAATTGAAATTGTTTAAAATTATATGCGGTCGTCAATGTATTAATATTTTAGACCTTGAAAAATATGAACCTATTTGGATTGGATGTAGAGCTAAACGAGGTAACAGAGAGGATTTCAAAGATATTCACTGATCTGGAAAAGACATTTACTGAAAGTCAACAAAATGATATGAAAATAAGAGGATTTACATTTATGGAAACTAATCAGATAGAGGAATTACATGAGAAACAAGGTAATTGTTAGCTATCATGAATATCGGACAAATGCCTCGATATATTTTTCTATACTAGTAATATTGTTCTAGAAAATCCGTACACTATTCCAGGAATTAAAAATCGATCTGATATGGATTTTGACATCAATGAGTATGGAAATCAAACGAGAGAAGAAAGGGAACAATCGTTGTGGATGAGAGTAGCAGAGATTGCTGCCAATGGAACTGTAAGAGTCATAAATATAGGCTTAGAAAATATTGCATTCAAAGGCAATTAGATGAGACGAAGTATTTAATAAAACATTTTTGAGTCTATATAAAGATTTAATAGTATGTGAAATGAGTAGTGGCATAAAATTATAAGTTTTTTTCTCCAGAAAACCCGTTTTAAGAGGAAGATCACATGGCTGTCTGTTTTGAAACCAACTGTTTTATCTCCCTACATGTTTGCTCCAATGTATGGACTTTCAATTTTAGGCCCGATTGTAAGTAAATCATCAGCAACTTTCGCCTATATTTTATACATAATATATAATAAAAGGCCTTATCTTAACGTCATCGACTTAAACTAAGCTTATGTTGCAAAAACTAAGAAACTTTATTCAGTGGTTTTCAGGTACTCTCTCCATCACTCTTTTCGCCTCTCATTCTTAACCCATCGGTACTTTCCCCCTACGTGTTCTCTCCGGCAGTCGGAATGCCTTTCATTTTGTCTCCCTATATTCTATCACCTTACGTGATCTCTCCACTTGTAATGGCTCCTTTTATCCTCAATCCTTATATTCTCTCTCCCAATGTTATCAATCCTTATGTTCTTTCTCCTCTTATTCTCAGTCCTCTTGTTATTTGTCCTGATGTGATCTCTCCTATGGTTTTAGGGGGTGCTATTCTCTCTCCCGGGGTTCTATCACCATCTGTACTCTCTAAAAGCTTTCTTATGGCTAGCGTTCTCTCCCCAACTGTGTTATCCTAAGTCTAGTAACTATAGGTATTGATTAACACTTTAATAATTACAAATAATAAATGTTTCGAAGTGAATTATAAATATTAGAATACTATAAAGGTTATTAATCTTACTCATATACAATTACACACAAATCAAGTATATTAACTGTTCCTAGACAAAAAGTAGTTTTATTTCACGAAATCATTGCCTTCGATGTAATCATTTAGGTAATTAAAATCAGCGTATATAAGATGATTTGCTCTCATGATTGTATTGTGACACAGTTACTATAGTTTATAAAAAATGAAGTTATATACTTTGTTGTTTCTATTGTACTGGGATTTTCATAACCTGACAGCAGGAGGTAGGTTCATCTATTAGGTGTATGCAGAAGTTTTAGCTGTTTTTGTCCAAATTTCCAGTTTATTCTAATAGTATATAAAATACAATTCAATCATAGAA
>JAJAVP010000059.1:231792-373352 GCA_020740425.3 Heterorhabditis indica
TTTATTCTAATAGTATATAAAATACAACTCAATCATAAAAATATTTTCCCTCGCTTTCTATGGCCTTCTTCCATCTTTCGGATTCGTTCACGAAAAAACGGCATCAAATTGGAAGCAACGAATTCATCGATCCATTTTTGTGCCTCAGCCACATCTCGAAAACGCTGTCCAACAAAACAGTTCTGCATCGATCGGAATAAATGGTAATCCGAAGGCGCCAAGTCGGGGGAATAAGCCGTATGCANATGCAGGAGAACTACCCAGCCCAAGTTCAAAATGGTCTACTGAGTAGCAATATGTGGCCTAGTGTGTTCATGCAGCAAAATGACCTTCCTACTTCGTTGTCCATTAAATGGTCTTTTCTGTTCTATTAGGTCGGCCAAATTAGTCACTTGACGACGGTAGTGTTCGGCAGTGACCGTTTCACCCGGTGGAAGGATCTCGTAAAACAGCACACTCTTCACATCCCACCAGACGTACAGAAGAACTTTTTTGGCGCGGCTATTTGGTTTTGCGTTGGTGTTGATGGCAGGCCGGCGTCTGCCCAGAATAGGTGCGTTTAGGACTGTCGTATCTGATCCATTTTTCGTCGCCGGTAACAATTTTCCACAAGAAGTCCTTTCTACGTTACCTAGCAAGCAACGAGATCCATGTGTTGAAACGACAGTCAATACTGTTTTTGGAGGGATCATGCGGTACCGACTTTGCGAACTTCAGAATTTTTCTCATCTTCTGCAATCACCTCGAAATTGTTGCTTGACCAACTCCCAGCCGTTCCGCGAGATACTTTTGTGTTTGCGACGGATTTTCGTCAAAACTAATATTTGCAAGTGTTTTGGGAACACCATCGCTTTTCCCTTATTGCAACTGAAGAGAATACGGCATTGAATATGCAGTTTTTTGTATCATACAGTTTTCTAAGAACTACAATACTAGAACTTTGATAAGATTAGAGGGAACTTATTTGAGCTTTGAGTTGCTATATCAGTGCTGAAAAAAAGAACCGAAACTTTTGTACACACTAGTAAATCACTATTCTCTGTATAAGTAAGAGTTTTGAGGTGAGCCCCTCAAACTAAGTCAAATTATTCTAGGTAAAAGTAATAATATAGCTTCAACAGTTGGTGATGTGCCTCAACAGCGAGATATTTACCTTAACAAAAATCACTTCGAGAAAGTAAAGAATATTCATATTAACTGGTATATTTTCTCTATTAAAGCACTATTAGCTCAAATGGCAAAAGAATTAATGAGGAAACTCGACAAAGGTAAACTCATGTTAAAAATTATGCTACAAAAAGCTTTTTTACGACGCTCATTTATAAATTTTTTTTTCAGCAGCAGCAAGGAGTATGATGGCTTGTTTGAAGAAAATATTGGATATTAAAGATCTTGTCAAAACAGCGAGATGTTTATTGATAACAAGAAAAAATTTGCAAAAGAAAGAGAAAACCTATAAGAAAGACATCTGGTAGGTAAGAAAAATGTGTAGTTCGTAATTGATTTAAATTTTCAAACATATTAGATCTTCATACATTATTTTCCTTTTTTTTTACTGCTTTTATACTCTATAAGCTTAGGAAATATTTTTCATGGGTTCTGTGCTGTCATATGAAAATATAAGGTGAAGAAAACTGAATTAACTTTGCCTATCTTTAAATGTTTCGAAGCTGAATATCATCCCATCATTTTTATGATCTTATTGAATAACAAATACATAAAACTGAAGGTCAAAAGGGAAGAATTGTTTTTTTATTGCAGTAGATCTAATGAAGCCCTTCTTGGATAGAACGTGACATAGAATATGATTTTTTTTGTTAACTGTGGCACATCCGTTTACAACTTAATTTTATCTTCGAAAGAAAAAACCAAAATAATGGGTGGGACCAAACGAAGCTTCAGTCTGATCTCTTAATTAACCAATACAATGAGATCGAGCAAAACATATGGGTAAAACCTAAAATAGAACTTATTGAAATAAACATGTAAGTGTTATATACACAAAATAAAAAAACAAATCTCACCTCTGCTATACATAACATATAACAGTTTAAAAGTAATTTTTCTAGTCTCAAGATATGGTTCTCAAAAGTAGTCCATGTTACAAATAAAATGTTCGAAGTATAATGTATATAGAGAACGGTATCCACTAATGGAAATAATAGGTCAAAAGATCGCGACAGTAGCTATGGAAGAGCCCAGTACCAATCGCTGCGAGAGAAGCGCAGCCCATATCGTTTAAACCTTCCACGAGTACTTAAATTGGGAAATCACGTTGTAGAGGTGGGTAACGATATAAAAAGTTTTTTGTAGAGAAGCAATGTCATAGTATCTAGTCTTAATCATTACCTCTTCTGTAAATATAATGCACTTTTATTTCATGTGAAACAAAGATCCAGCTTGCCAGCACTTCATGATCAATTAAAAAAATCTCCCATTCACCGTTTAACTGATCTGTTCACCAGTTTATTCACAACGACTGATCCAAAACATATATCGAAAAAGTGGTCATCTACATACAAAAAAATTAAAAAATTGAGAAGTATCTTAGAATTCAATGAAAAGTTACCTGGTGCTCGAGTCTATGATCTCAAAATAAGTGATCTTTTATTAGACAGTCATAAACAAGATAAATACGATAAGGTTAGTCTATTATTGTTCGTATTTCTATTAGCTGATAAGCAGCAGATCATTTAAGTTGACACTTTTTTTACATTGGTTTAAAAATGTAGGTGTCGCCTCCTTCGTTTATAAAGGATATATTTGCACTCGTAAACTCATTTGGAAGTCGAACTGGTCAAGCGTCAAATTTCCATATTCTAAGTCCAAGAATAGCACCAGTTATGCCAGAGAAGTCTCCTGTAAGGGGACTGTTTTCTCCTTCCATATTACCCTTCTACAACGACGATACTGAGCAACAAATATTTCCTATACCAAAGGTAAATGTACAATGCAAGAATAACCATATATACATCAAAATTTCCCTTAAATTACAGCTCCTTGAAATGTCGGGAATGAGCAAAGATGATAGAGAGAGAGTGTTGGAGATGATCATGGAAGTTTCAGGAGCACGAAAAACCTTTGAAGAAGCTATTAAAGTATCAAATATTAATTTCTTAAATATTACTTAACACACTAAAAGTTCGAACTTGTATAAATATATAATGTGCATTTTAATCCTATTTATCTTGATATGTTCAGATTTTGAATTATCTAAGCTCATTTGGCTTGGATGGTAAAGTACTAGAAGCTAGTGAAAAAATCAGTGAGAGTTTTGATAGACTACGACACTCGTTTAAAGAAAAGCAAAGAATTGACTTGGACCAAAGAGGTTTTACTTTTCTCGAAGCTGATCAGATGAGAACACTACATAAAGATCAAGATAGGTCAAACTAATATTTTATTAAAGATCTTGCAAGTGTCAAAATCTAGATGTTTTAGACATTGGCATACCTATAGAAAATGGTTTGTTTATTGATAACTTCACTTATTTCGCTAGTCTTTTTTTTTCTGTAAAGGATGTAGAGAACAAGTCATAATAGCATAATAACTAATTAACAGCTGGATAATGCTAGAGCAGAGATCAAAATAAAGATTTAGCAATCTGACAAAACTTGAAAGCTTTACTGAAAATTCCAGGTATAAGAGGACAAAGGAGAGTGAGCGAAAATATTATTTTCAACTCTTTATCTTTAGGTTTTCATGAAGATATGATTGATGTTCAAATAAATTCATATGAAAACTTAACTGATGACCAAAGAGAGGAAGCACTCTGGCAAACTGTAGAGGAAGTTGCCTTAAAATTCAAAGTTAGTGGCAAAAAGGATATAGATGATTATCAATAACCTAAAAAGATTTAAATTTAGGGTTATCGTAGAAAACGTGCGCCGTTTATTTCCGTCTTATCGCCTGTTGTGCTGAGTCCATATCAGTTTGCACCAGTATACGGTCTTTCAGTTCTTGGACCAGTTGTCCTGTCACCTAACATCTTTTCTCCGTTGATTCTAAATCCTTCAGTGCTTGGACCATGGGTATTATCCCCTTCTTTTCCACTTCCCTTCATAATTTCCCCGTATTTACTCTCACCATATGTTCTTTCGCCTTTGGTAATGGCTCCATTTATCCTCACTCCTTATGTTCTCTCTCCTAATGTTATCAACCCCTATGTTCTATCGCCACTAGTGCTCAGCCCCCTGGTATTGTGTCCTGATTTGGTTTCTCCCATGGTTTTGGGAGGTACTATTTTGTCGCCTAGCGTCCTTTCACCATCTGTATTCTCAAAAAGTTTTTTAATGGCCAATGTTCTTTCCCCTAGTTTATTATCTTAAGTCATTGAGTCGTAGAGAATATTATTGTGTTCATCCCAAGTGGCGTAGAGGATAAAGATAGTAATACAAAGGCATGAACTCAAGGAGTACATACACATCTTTATCTGCATATATACACATACAATACAAGCAAAATAGGAAGCCAAGATGCTTATATGATTCAGATTGATCTCTACTTTCATAACCCTACATGCCCGTCTCTTAAGGTGCAGGTTTCTTATATCGTCCTACTTCTTATGATGGAGGATGTAATAAGATTCCTAGTTCTAGCCTTTTCTAGATATCGCTTGCAAGGTATTATAATTCTTTATTTTTATCTTACGTTTTATTTTATTTTCTAGAGAATAGTAGTAAATTCCATAAATGCTTTTTCCCTTGTTTTTGTATGGACTGATGAAATGGACCACTTACATGTCTTTTCAATTTTTCTGTCTACCAACCAATCCAATAAATCTTTCTATTTTAATTAACAAATATGGCCTGCGATTGGGACACTCATTATCATTTGAATTATTTGGGATGGAGCATAGCATAGAAACAGATGCCAGTTATATCTCAAAGTGCAGTGAAAGTCTTACTTCATCCCACCTCGTTCTAGATTCCTCCTTTCTACATCACATACCTACTAATTTATTCCATCTCATCCATGCCCATTTTTTTAATAAAATGCTGGCTTCTATAAAATATTAAATTTATATTATGCAATACTTATTATTCTTGAATTCGAAGATAACTGAGAAACTTAATTGTCATAATTATGTCATGGGTATATTTCTTTTTTCAGATTTTAATACATTGTATATATTCTTTTTAAAAAACAATTATTATATATCATCACATTAAAACTGAGTTATTTTGGTAAAAATGGTATTTTAGCTGGTTATTTTCTAGGACAATCCTTAACTTGAAATCGATAATCACCAGAGTTATAGTATGTACAACGGTTGATTAATGACTGACAGCTTTAGTTCTATCACCTGCTTCAGTCGAAGGCGACTTAGTCGTCTTCACACCTCTTCTAGTAGCTTCCGTTACGTCCAGCCTTATGTTATCGATTAGTTTTATTTATTGATAATTATTAGTCTTTCCTTCTGATTGTTTTCCACAGGTAATGTACGAAGACAATTCAAAACAGGAAACCTATGTTTATGAATATGGCGAGAATTTCGAGGCTTATACGGAAAAATTATTTCAAGTAAAATTTGATATTCACTAAACCATTGGTTATGATGAAAATGCTTAATAAATAAAAGGAGATTTAAGTAATTAAGGTTATATCAATTTTACGGATTAACTTTGTAACACCAGACGAATGGAGAGCAGGAAAAATTATAAATGCAATTATTACATCGATAATGTTTGGACTCGGTATGTCACTTTTCAATTATTTTCGGTACTTTAACAGAACAGTCACTTGTATTTGTTCTTCTTGTAGCCAAATTTGAGTATTACTTGGTTGTATTGACTTAAAGATTACTGGAACGATCTGTGTCATCTTCTAGCATGCTACAGCGCTGTTTTCACGACTTATGTTACCTTCTCCGGTCAACATTCTCCAATAGCTATGTCTTCAAAGCTACTCGTCATCGCCTGGGCAATCCAGGCTATTATGTCTATGGCTAGACTAATTTCAACTAATTATAAGATGAAACATGATTTTCTTTGTAGATACTTTATATTTTTTATCTATAGGCATTTTTGGTATATTGGCAACTTTATGGTCATATGAAATCATATCAGAAACATGTGGTAGCCTGTCAAAATGGAGCTGGCCTAAAACAAGGGAAGTGTCTTTTGAAGAGTGAGTTCCAATAAATAAAATTAATGGTGATGGTAAATCAATAATTGTTAGGATCTGGTAGCAATTTGCGTACGTATTAAAGCATTGCTCTCTGCTATTTCAGCAAATATTAGTTGGTTTTACACAATTATTGCGTTAGAAATAACCATAATTTTACTTTTCAATATTTCTTATTATATGGAAGTTGAACATACAGAATTCGCCATTCAACAATCGAAGGTGAGTGCTTTAAATAAATTTATGGCATCCCGATTCTAAAATAACCACGCCCATTTTTGGTGTATATTCTAGATGTTCTATTTTCCTGAACTACGCTTTGTGAACAGTTTCGTCACCTTGTATACCTATATTATATGGAATATTAGCATGTTCGTCTATATTATTTATACTAACGCAGCATTCTTAGAAATACTGTATTTCAATGGTGAGCTCGAAAAGGTTAGCTCAGTATTAAGAAAACTATTTTCTTTTCCTTATATCCTTGAAGAAAGTGGTTAATACTGTGTTTTTAGTTCTTAGTTAAAAGAACAAAAATCAATAAGTTTATTCAGTTAGATGCTTCGTCTGAGGATATTCAATATGAGCTACTACAAATAATGGAGGTATACGGTAGACTAACCGGAGTTGTAAGAGAACTGGACCGCATATTCAGAGTAAATTAAAACGTTACGAAATTACCACTAATTAAATAAGATTGTGACATAACCCTAGTAATTTAGTTATATGCGTTTATAATGATCGTGATCATCATTCCGTCAGTTATCTTCACTTTGATGATGTTAAATCAGCGCATCCATGGATGGAAGGACCTTGTCATCTGTCTGCCTTCCATAGCCCTTTGTGCCTATAGCTTTCTAGCAGTCACTGTAGCACCCGCAAGGTTGCATGATGAGGTGACAAATATACCCATCCAATTTAGAAGATTGCAATTAGTACACTGTATGACAATTCATCATAGACAGCTAGTTCATATACCAGAAAATAATTGCAGGTCAGCCGCTCTAGAATATGCCTCATTCGTAATAAGTCTATTTGGTTTCCATATAGAAAAGATGTCAGTCATTTTTATGATATGAATTAAATAAAACTGCAAACAATATATTATCAATCTAAGGAACCTAATTTTTATTAAGTTGAATATGTGCAGTGTAAACTTTCACGTGTTTAAGAGCACTTAATCCAATTTAATAGTCATTTATCTTTCACACTCTTTCTCTCAGGTGTTTCAAATCGCAATGGCATTGTCTTCTCATATGGAGCAATATGATCTTGGTATATCTATTTGGGGTTTTGCCATTCTTTCAAGACCACTTATACTTGCGGTTAGTCTTATAAAGGTCATTAAAAGTAACATGGAATATTAAAAATGAATCCTATCTGATATTCCAGACGTTCTCGGTCATGACGATGGTATTGTCCGTTTTAATTGAGCTTACACCACTCCCACTTCCCTTTTTTGAGTGGATAAACTGCTCTCAAATTATATCTTAGAAATAATCTCTTTAAAATATTCATATTTAGTTTTTAGCAAAAGAAGGATTGAAAATAGTGAAAATTATCTGGCTATCAGCTAATATTGAATTCCTTGATGAACTATAAACGATAAAGAACTGTTGTCCTTTATATTTTTAATTTTTTTAAATTTAAATATTTTAATTTAGTTATTATATGCAAAATATCAAAAAAATGAATTGCTTTTTTTTCCTTTAACAATATTATACTAGAAATGAACTTGATTTTTTGGAATATTTAAGTGTTTCTACTATTTTGTTAAACTATCTAGCGTTTTACTAAAACTTACTTTATGCACAATTCACAATTCAGACAAATCAATTGAGGGTTTCCAATCAATAGAGGAGTTTATTAGCAACTGGAAACTTCATCTAGTGAAGTGCATTGAGCAGTGTTATGGGCCGTATCGCCGACAACAATTGTTGGCAGTAGGCTTTTAGCGTTCTCTTGCTCTCTGATCTCATATTTATAACACTTAATAATCATCACACCAACTAATCTGCCATACAGCAAAATTCTGAGGTTCTCAGTAAGTTGCGTGTCTTTTAATTTTATTTGATTAATGATCTGCAATTTCCGCTTATATTGAAATTGGAGTGCATTCTCGTGGGTTTCAGACAATAAATGACACATGATCAGGGAGGTTAATTAGTCTCAATTTCCTATCCTTACCACTGAAGAAGCTACAGTTGCTTATCTCCAACACCTCTTTGAACCCTAATACTTTGTACCTCTTAATATTTTGCATTTTCATTGCTATTATAACTCATAATACGTTTCTCCCATCTGTTCTACTTTTCATCTTATATATTCCACTCTTGTACTTTTTCCTTTTAATTAAGATAAACAAGAAGATTCATTAATTGTGTAAATAGAAGTCCTAAATTAAAGACAAACGTCTCAGATCTTCTTCGTGATTCCGTCAATTTTAATTTCGTTCAACAGACCAAAATAATATAAGTGAAACTCTTACTGTAGTATTCCCACTAATAAATCCATAAATATAGATTTATTAAATTTTCTATGGTTAAATTTCGATTTTATGTTTAGTCTTACTTATTCATGTTTATGCCTAAAAGTGGTACTGTGTTTAGCTATTGAAGTAAATGGAAAGTAATTGTGTGTTAGGGGTCAAATCGAATGATGGTATTCTATCAGAAGATAAAATGCAGACTTACGTAAAGAAATTACTCTGGGTAAGTGAAGTATTTCAAAGTTTTCTGATCAAATATTCATAGCTTTAAATCTTTATATTGAATAGATCGTCCGTTGGACAGCGATGTGGTTTTCTCCCTCTCTTGCACGGTGGAAACGAGTAGCAAACCTTAGCATAGCAGCGTTCGTACTTGCTTTCGGTATGATCTTAATTTGCTATAAATTAAAGATTGGTAAAAATTAGATGTGTTTGTATTTTAAATACAGCCAGGAAGCTTCAAATTCTGATGGATTGCAGCTTGATTAATATATACTGACTATAAAATATGATAATGGCAAGTACACACATGCAGATAGATCTATTGATGAGTCTCAAAGTGAGCATCGTTGACAAACGGTGTTTTTATCACTATTTAAAAGTAACTAGAGAACAAATTCTTTGTTTTAGCTATCTACGGCATTTATTTCGAAATTAATATCATCTACCAAAGGGGTCTTAAACCGGACGTGACTACATCTACAACTCTGTGTGCTGTTGTGTGGACGATTCAAGCGATTATATCATTAGTAAATATATTTAGATAATATTTGCACTCAACTTCGATAAATATCCAGGAACTAGTTTATTTCAAGGGGAAAATTTAATTAAGTTAAAAATATAATTTAGGTGTTCTTAATCCACTGGCAATTATGCGGGAAAATGTTCTACTATATGAAAAACGTCATTCTCTTGCAGCGAGGCGAAAGTGTTGCAGCAGGAAGAAAACTACTTAATGGTACTGCATCACTCGTTCGCGCAATTTTCTTGAATGTAGTAGATAATACATTATTTTCAATATAACTAGGTATATTCAGGAAAAATTCGAAGATTTCATTTTGCGAATGTCATGCTATTCATGATGATTGCAATCCATTATTTTGGTGAAGATATTATTTACTTCGAGAATAGAATGTATTATGTAAGTAATATTTTAATATTTAGCTCCCTTATAGTGATGTTATTTTTTGTCATAGGAACAAAATAAAATCGGGATGCGTCTTATTCACTCGATTTGCACATTGCATCTATTCATTTGTTGGAATATAACTATCTATCTGTTTAATATTTTTATCGATGGGACGTACCTCGAGTTGCGCTACTTTAATCAGAAAGTATCTGAGGTAAGATAAAAGTCAATAAATTGTATATTCTACATTCTAAGAATTTGCAGATATCAGAAACAGAAGTAACGCAGTTGAAAGAAACGCTCCTTCAATTAATAAAGGACCATGCCAAGATTACTAGAACAATCAGGAATCTTGATGCACTATTCAGTGTTGGCTTACCAAAATCACTACAATCTCTTTACCATGATTTTAAAAGATTTCCTGTTTAATCTATAATCTATAATTAAATTAGGTGTATGCCTTCACGATGATTGCTACGATGATACCTTCGATTCTGTTAACAGTAATTATGATAGCACACCGCATTACATACGTCGACGAACTTTTCATCATCGGTAACTTTATTTCATAATATTTACTGCTTAAATTAGGACTTAGAAAATACGAAATTGAAAATATCTCGAAAGAGTTAAATACAATTATAAAAGTGTGTTATAGAGGATTTTATTAAGATATACTTTTGGATAGTGCCTTTATAAGTAAAATAGAAAACAATGAATTTGATCAACACAAATCAAGGATTTCCTGCTTTTCTATTAACACTCTATGGGTTTCTTGGTTTGACACTATCACCTGCACGGCTTTACGATGAGGTAAGGAAAGTGTGGCTAGAAAATATACTACATAATAATTATTGATATTCAGGCGTATCGTTCCAAGACTTGCTTATGTCTTAATCCTGTAGTTTGGCAACCTTATCGCTCCGAAGTGAGTAAATTTATCTGCATTATTTCTAACATAAGGATGTATGCTTCAAGAAATAAACTTTTAATCATAAGCACTAAGAAGTATGATCCCTTCACAGTTGAGATATGTCTATTTTAAGATATATCAAATAGCACTTGGTCTGTCGTCACATATGGAGCAGCCGAACATGGGGATAACAATATGGGGGTTCGCCATCCTCACAAAACCACTGATACTCGCGGTATTTTTAGACAGTTATTTGACCAAAATGAGAATTTATACACGTGTAGGGTGAACACCAACTATACCACCTTTTTCTATTTGTTACAGACATTCTCGGTAATGGCTATGATCATGTCGCTTTTAATGGAAGTTGTTCCTCAACGAAATGATGCAGAGATCAAAATATCTAACTCCACACATATGAATCCTACACACCCGTAGAAAAATTCATAACATAAAAATCTTTTGTTATATTCTTATATATTATTGTATTCAAGTATCATATGGAGATAAGTCTAGTCCTTTAAAATAAATATTCATGAAGGCAAGGATAGGGGCTTTTCATAATGCCAGATAGTTTTATGTGATGTAGTATACCATAAGCCTATAAATAAAAGTTCAAGTCTACGTAGTGTATAAAGATATAGTTCTTTTTTTAAATAAAAACAAAGTAATCACAACAAGGAAAATTTGATCGAATCTGCTTACCTTCGAATCTTTCTTATAATTATACTGTACAGCTTCACTTCCGGTCTATTTTTGTGGAATTAAAGATAATTGGGTATAACTAACAATACGTGCACTGAAATCACGTGAGGGAATATCAGGAAGTTATGTTTACTATCAATCATATAAAAGAAACAAAAGAATGTAAATAATAGGATTTATAGTTTCATTTACAAACATAGCAGTCGAAAAGGATTAGTGTGTAGAGCTCGAGACAGTAAGAATTGTGATAATTAATAGGTCAGGGTAAATACATGAAAGGTTTACTGTTTGTGTCAATGGTTCCTTTTGATTTACATCAGGTTTTAGTATCTCAGGTACCAGCAAGAATTTAAAGGAGATTTTATAAATGAGAACACTGTAGAAGAAAGTACTATAGTGGTACGCTTATACAGCATCATGTTGATAAAAAATAAGCGAAATGCCAGGCGAAAGAGTTCCTCCCTGTAAATTGACAAGTATGGTATGCAGATCCTAATAAGGACTAACAGTATTTTTAAATGGTTTTATTCCACCTTTATTATTGATAATGGATTTTGCTTATTACTTTGTTACTTTGTTACTTAAATACCGAGAACTTTTGTCACACCTTCAGGATACAGCAAACGCAGGCAACCAGGTGTGGTGTGCTAGGATGTGTGATCTTCTAAAAGAACTACGCAATCAGCGAGCTTACACCATTCAAAATTACCTGGTAGAGCGCTTTTAAAATATAATTTCCTACTCTTCGATGGTTTCATAGTATAGTTCTCAAAGAGAATACCTTTGCATAATAAAAGCTTGATTTAAATTAACTAATATAAAATATTCTAACAGTACTTATACATCGCATTATGCTTCGTTATTTTCTTGAGAAGTATAGAAACAGGTAGGATAAGAGCAAGTATACTAGTGGCTCAAAAACTGTTATATTTCAAGCACGAAACTATTATGACCGAGAAAAACCAGGATAAATACAGAAAATTCGTGGATGATTATTACATTGCAACAGCTAGCTAGGAACAATAAATTTCATGTACTAGAAACCTAATATATAATTTTTGCTAAATTATAATTCCATTGGTACTTTATTTAAAAAAGACATTTGAGATTTGGTTACTTTTATTATGTGGGATTTCCGATATTAAGTGCATATTATAGATGTTTTCAATAATATTGGTGAGAGTTGGTTTTCGTAACTGAGTAATCTACGTGTTAGTATTCCTTGCTATTTCATTGTCGATGCTTCTAAATATAGTTACAGAGTTCATTATATAACCCTACCTGCATAGCTTACCTGTAAATCCTGTTTATCATTTAAATGTTTTGCTATATACTAGTCCATAGATTTAAAACGATCTTTTGACTACTACTACATATCTAATCAATAACTCACTTCATTAAATTAAATTGAGAGTATTAAAGTTGTCACAACACTTTTATTGTAGGACTTCATTGTAACAAATTTAGTTTCACAGCGAAATCCAAAGCAAAACAATACTACAATATTCTATTGGTTAGTAGCGCTGTGACCCAGAATGCTCTTTTCTTTACTAGTAACTGAGGAGTCATGGTCCGTGGTATCATTGTGGTGTTGATGTAGCGACAGATTCTATTATTTAAAATAATTTAACTTTCAGTCTTGTATGTGGGAAGTGAGTTTCTGTTCTGTCTATAATAATGTACTACGAAGTTTTACTTAAGACTAATTCTAACCACGTGGGATTCCTATCCAAACATTAAGTGTTGTACTTCTGTATTATTTGTTGGTTGGTAAGTATTGGTCGCAATGCTGTTAATATATGAAATTAGATAGAATTGGACTATATGAAATTCTGATCGTGACAGTTCAATTTTGCTAGTTACCTTAATTTGCTAAGTAATAAAACTTTTTTTATTGATTATGAAATCTAGACTGACTACATAAAAAAGGTAGTTTGTACTGTAAATGTTTTATTTTTCTTTGTCTTATGCTAGAATACCTATTTATGATGTACTAATGCCTAAGTTTCACATATCCTGTTGGATTTTTTAAAGCCTTACTGCTATTTAATTGTCTTGGAAATATTTATAGTTGAATATACAGTTACTAACTATTGTGTGTACACGTTTTCAACTGGTAATGAGATGAATGCATCATTGGGACCAGCCGTGTGTCGCGTATGTCTGTGTGGTGAATCCTCAGTTCCGTATTTAGGAAAATCTGCTGGTGAACCCCTAATTTCACCATGTCATTGCAAGTTAGTCATATTTTAAAGAATACTAGCATTTTAACATTAGTCACTTAAAGTGAGAAACTTAACTATTCTACTGGTATTTGCTGCCCACAATTTTTAGGGGAACGATGGGGTTATACCACCGAAGCTGTTTAGAACACTGGCTTTCAACTTCTAGAACAACGTGTTGTGAAATTTGTAAATTTAAGTACGAGATTGGAAGGTTAGTATTTAATGTCTATTCTAACAAAAATGTCCATATTTCTTACAACTCTGATATTTTCAGTCCATTAGCTTTTGAATCGATCGAAGTGTTTAAAACTAAAAATTTCAATAAAAATCATTCAATATGGCTGTTAGTGTTCATATTTTATTAGAATAATTGCCACATTTTCTTATTCTGTCTTAGAGTTTTTAATCCATTTTTCTTTTCCTTGATAAAATGAAAGTAATCATTTTATATGAAGACCACAAATTTTTTAGGAGGAAGCAAGGTTTTGGTGCCTATGTACGTGTTCGAGGTTGGAGTTCCGATGGTTCGCGTGGACGGAGTCTTGGAACTGATTTGATTTGCTTTGCTATTCTTTCTCCAGTAGCCCTTGGCGCCACTTTTATATGTATAAAAAGTGCATTATCTAGGAAAACAATGCTGGATGGCGATGATGAAATGTTCAGTCCACCAGGTGTTCTTAATCATTTAATTTCGTTTGTCAACATCTATATTATTCCTAATCATAAGTTGTTTTAGAAGTGCTTGCATTGCTCATTATGTCATTCTTTCTTATCGTTGTGTACTGTTTATGGATCTCAGTTACTATTGCTTACCATACTGCGGAGTTCCATCTGTGGCAGAAAAAAAATGAGGTTTTACCTTACTAAATACTAATAGACTCATTAAACCCAATTGATTGCACAACCAAATACGTTTAAATGGAAAATGCACTTTAATATCTGCGTTTTGGTTTTACTTGAATATACCAACGTCATATTATTTGTAGAGTAAATATTTTTCCAGATAGTTTACGTTGTTGATCAAACGGATGAGGTATCTGAGCATTATCATGGAACTGCAAATCGTTTAAGCGAATCAAGGCGCCCTTTGTTAAAGAGAAAGATTTTTAGTTTTCTAGTGAGCTTTCATGAATAATTTTCTTACTTCGTATAATGGATTAATAATTGAATTTTAAGTGATATTTTAGTCATTTATGATATATATAATATTTAGTGCTGTTTGTTTCCATCTCGCTATACTGGAAGGAGTTCGGTTACCAGCACCATATCACTTCCGAACCATCTGTTAGGTATTAACCCTCAATTAATAGATATATTCAACAGAACAGCGCCCGACAGTGCAAATCATCATTTGCCAGTTAGTCTTATATTATTTGTTACTCTGAAATTTACTAAAACTTGTGCTCATAAATTCTTACTTTCCAGCCACCTCAGCTGATTATGCAAAGACATCGACAACCTGATATGATCGCTAATTTGAATGTGCCAAGCCCCATTCCTTTCATTCATCCATCTTCGTCTTATAATGGAACAGCGAACTTGATCTCTGATGAGAATACAGGATCTAGTAGAGGTATTTATTTTTAAAATTTTTATGTTCAAGAATAAAGTGTTTCTATCAGTCATGTATAATTTATGAACTAATTTTCTTAGAAGTTTCTATCGCAAATTTGCTCAGAATCAGCGCTCCCAGATATTAATTTATCAACGTTTCGATCATATGTGACCAACGAGAGCGGAGGTTTGCTTTTTCCAACATCGAATAATGTCTCATCAACTTTAATTGATGAACGAATCTATAGTATTCCTCCAGAAGTTGGCGTGTTGAGAAGTTCAGGACAATTTATACCTTCAGTTGTTCAATTTGATTCTTATTCAATAAACGAACGATCTGTAGATAGAAGTCCTAGCTTAAACAATTCATTTATGGAATCATCGTTCTGAAAAGTTACTATTTTTAGTCTAATTATATACTTTATGTGACTTCTGGGATGTGTATCATTAACCTAATTAGCGTTTATCGTTAGATCGGGTTTAGGTTAAAGATATCGATTTCTTTCCTTGTAGCTAAAATAGCCGGTATGTGAGTTGTTATCACTAATCTAATTTGATAGTTTTATTTGGACTTGCACTGATGGTTTCTGTAGTTCTCTTAAGTTAACTTATTTTCATAGCCGTTTATTTTGTCTGTTTTGACCATTATAATGGATGACCACTAAGTTGGTTATTGCCGTAAGTTTATCGATGTGATTTTTCAATCATTCTAGTCTTTCTATGATTAAACTAGTATTTATAACATTCATTATTTGGCTTTTTTTAGCAGATTATGCGGGATAATTTAGTAGAACAAAGTACGTCTAGGAATAGAATGTATCCCGGAGTACTTAGGATAATGTGTGATTTGCATGTCATTCATTATTATTAATATAATAATCTGTACATTGATTCGTGTTTCCAGTAACTTATACCGAATTTATGATTTTAAAAAGAATTTTTTCCTAATTTTCATATTTAGAAGTGGGATCTCCAACTTCAAATTATTTTTTCAAACCGCTTCTTGTTGATAGAGGCGTCATCTTTGTTCTTTTTATTATCATTCGTACTGTTTTCAGGATGGTAGGACGTGAAAATGTCTCAATACCTGTATCACTAGATGTATGTGAAGATATACAGGTTTAATTTGTATATGATTTTTAAATTAACCTATTCTCACTAGATTACTACGGTTTTTAGCTACTTTACACAGATACCCTCTGTGTCTACTGCTCCGCTTTGTGATATACAATACTTTGATAAACTTCCCAATGCTGCATTTTGTCACAACCAAGAAGTGGTTAAAATTTCCCTCTTTGCATGTATGTTATGTCGAGAGCGAATAACCTCTACGGAAAAAGGCTACCAACCATGCTCCTGTGAAATGTGAGTTTATTTTTATCATTTTAATGCTTTAATTTGATAAATAGTTTGTAGTTTCGTTCATGTCGATTGTGCTCTAAACGATGGTCGATTGTTGAGTCGAAAGTGTGTTCAGTGCGGATTATTTCTACAAAAACCCGTGGTAGCCATCTTCATTTATAAACAGTTATGAATTGTAGCAAGTAAACAGTAAAATATTTAATTATTTTTAGCATTCTTATAAACCTGTTGTTCCTCTGCTCGAAGCTGATTGTAGGAAATGTGATATCTGTAGCAACGTGCGTTTTCAAGAAAACTCTATTCGTCGTTACGATGCGCGTATGATTCGTCCATGCTTTTGCGAGTATGAATTTTTTTCATTTTTGAATGATTTCCCTATTATTGTTACTTATATTGTGGATTTAAGTCTTTAAACTACAATCAATTTGTTTTAGAATTCAGTGCCACCATGGATGCATTGCAGAAACAGTTCTTCAGAGCAAGCAATGTAGGTCATGCGGTGTGAAGTACAGATTCTTTACCGTATGTTATCATATAGTGTAGTTGTTTTTTCAACTTAGTTTTTCTATATACAAGTTAAATCAGTAAATATAAATTATCCTTTCATATGATATATTATACTAAAGCAACTCATCTATCAAATGGAGTTCTGCTTTATCATCATTTTCAGTATGGTTCAATACAGGATTTCTTCTTAAGATATTCATGCCAGTATACTGTATTTGTTATATTATTTTTATCTGTTTCTGGACTAGCTGTTTTTGGTCTCACTCGTGCTGTAATGACTGCTGGAAAATTTTCGCTTACTAGATTGTGTAAGTCCAATCACTTTAGTGCCTTCACATTTTATTACTTGTAGTTTACAATCAGTTTGTTCAGTTTTGCTAATGATCGGTACTGCTCTTCTTTGTTTATGTGTGGGATCATTGGTTGTATGTGTACGCCACACGGTCTCTTATCGACTACCGCGTTTCCGCAAGAGATATAGACAAATAACAGTTCTTGACTATGAACCTCAGAATAAACATATTTGCAAGCTACGTAGGGTCTGTTTATTTTCTTATGGTACATGTGTATTTATCAATATAGGATTTTACTTCAGTTTGACTTCCGATCGGTGGATGAAAACGATCCTCTGGCAGCAAGAGAAGGTGATATATCACTAGGACAATACCTTCTGGGACATAAGCTAACTGGTAGTTGGCAGTCTTCCAGTACTCCAGTTGCATCTGGACTGCAAAAATTTTCTTTTGACACACCGAATAAATGTGGATTGCAAGAGTGAAATTGCGTTTTTGCGATTTTATATTTAAGCTATGGTGCACTGTTCTTTATTGGTCTTTCTTCTAGTCATCAGTGAGGTGAAACAGTTACTATTTTATACGTAAATATATATCAATCTTAAAAATTAAAGAACACAAAGTAACAAAATGTGTTTTATTAGATATTTTACGTCATTATCTTTTTCCTTGACCGTTAAGTTCTCGCTAAGCCTTAGCTATAACCTTAGTTTTTTCGAGATTTCGTGATTCACCTATTGTGAGCACACTATCATTCAGATGGGTCCTATATGTCGTTTCAACGGTGTTTATTAGTTTCGTCTAGATAGTGGAGATAGAAATCGAGTTTTTTGTTTTATGAGTTAAATATACTTTCCTGTATTATCGTAATTATTTTCCCTGTTCTTGTGGGTGTTTGGCCCCCGGCTTAGTTGTTTGTTCTTTCGAATTTGCCGATTTCCCGCCGTTGTGTTTGATGCTCAGGTGTTTGGTTGTAATGGCTTGCTGATCGTGCGGTGCGGTTTTCTTGCCGCTATTTTGGGATGTGGCTGTGGATGTGGAGGATTGTCTTATTACGCTGTAGCATTGGTTGTTTTAGTTCTTTTTAAATTAAGTTTTATTCTTCTACTATTTTCTTTCAGGGTACTTTTATTTTTATTTCTTTCCTGTGCGTGACATTCGTAATGTCGGTGGGTTTATTTATGCTTCTTAAATGTGTAATAGTGATCGCTAAATTATTAGGGACTTGTTTTTTTAGTTCAACAACTATGGTGGATTTGGTCCTGGTGCTACAACAGCGGCTTCTGGAAGTGCCGAAGCTGAGAATGGCGGTGGATATA
This sequence comes from Heterorhabditis indica, assembly GCA_020740425.3. Lineage (NCBI taxonomy): Eukaryota > Metazoa > Nematoda > Chromadorea > Rhabditida > Heterorhabditidae > Heterorhabditis > Heterorhabditis indica. The sequence continues at coordinate 250,414 of JAJAVP010000059.1, forward strand.
ATCCGCGTACCCATTCGAAAGTAGCTGAAAAAGAAGGATTCCATATGGGTGGAAACGATGAACCTAGGACCTTGTTAGTTCTTTTAATGGGTTTGTTGTTCAACTCAGATGGAGTACAACGACTGTTATTTAGGTTCTAAAAACTATTAGTATTTATGGATTTAGATATGTGGGTAACTTGGATCCTTCTGTCACGGAGGAATTCGTGGGAACTCTCTTTGGCCAAATCGGTGTTGTTACCAAGACCAAGGTGATATTCGATGTGAGTCTCACCCTTAAATTGTAAATGTTTCATTAATTGATTTTATTATTTCAAATCTAACCACTATTCAGTCAGGAATATCAAATGCTTTGTGAACCAGTGTCAGTGATGGGAATATTCATATCCTGTGTTGTAACTCGGTGATTGTGACACAGTTAGGTTTTCTAATATGTGGTTTTACTGGCTGAACCAACAAAATTAATTAAAAGGTTGTTACTCGTTGGTTTCTCGATACCCATGTTGGCTTTTCTTCTCGGTGTCCCATATGCTCTTCGATGTCGGCCTGGAAGTGATTTGCATAATTCCCTTGTTCCCCTTTTATCTTTCTTTAGTTTGTAGTTTATCACTCGTCGACTTCGGGTGAGTAATTTGCGAAAATTTATTTTGCTGTTTAGAACTTTACCTTTATTTTTAAGCAATTGCGATTAGCGCGCTTTTCCCAATTTCTTATCGTTGACTTCATTTTCTCGATCGTTTGTTCACGGACATCGATCCAATCAGTCCCTTTCACAGGTGGCCGACTGATCGTCGTGGGACACGCGGTGTCATTATGTAACACTACCTATTAGCCTCCTCGTGGTCTTGAATGGCTATCCCGGCTCAGAGAGTATATCCTTTACCACATACGCTTTCGTTATTTTTCATTTCTTTTCTTTCGTTTCAAGTATTTGCGGCGCGCGTATGATGTGAGTACTTATTCAGTGCTAAAATCATTTCAAATATCTAAAGTAAAATTTCTCAGTGAGTAAATTAATCATTCAGACCTCTGTAGAAGGACTGTGAAGTGCTGAATAATGTCGTGGATAGCACATTGGATGCATATCTGAAGTTGCTTTGTGTGTGTAGTTGATAATTAAGAATTTTAGGGCGCTAATGATCCCTACGCCTTCGTCGAGTTTTCTGATCATAATATGGCTGCACAAGCCCTGCAGACTATGAACAGACGTATGCTTCTTGAGAAGGTATTAAGAAAATGGGAATTTCATCATTTGTTGTTCAATACATGTTTGGAGTTTTAGGAAATGAAAGTAAATTGGGCAGTAGAACCAGGCCAGCAGCAGCCAAAAGTTGATACCAGCAGTATGTCCTGATTTTTCAACATTCTTATTGTTTTTTTACTTATTATTATTCCCATACATCACAGAGCACTTCCACGTTTTTGTCGGTGATCTTTCTCCTGAGGTGGATAATAAGTCTCTTAAAGATGCATTTGCTCCATTCGGGGAAGTTAGGTGAGTTGAGAGCTCATTTTCTGTTTCTTTTTTATTCGTTTTTATTTATAGCGATGCCAAGGTGATTCGAGATGCGGCAACGCTTAAGTCAAAAGGATACGGTTTTGTTTCATATCCAAAACGGGAGGTTAGAATCTATAGTGGGGTTTTTTTTTTTTTTGAAGAACTATAAGACATCTTTAGGAGGCGGAGCGTGCAATTGAACAGATGAATGGTCAGTGGTTGGGTCGTCGTACAATCCGTACTAATTGGGCAACACGCAAACCTGGGCAAGGAGGTGCAGATCAGCCTCAATCAGCTGAAAAGTCCTACGATGAAGTTTACAATTCAACTACTGCAGATAATACATCTGTGTATCTTGGAAATGTTGCTGGAGGAGTTGGAGGTAAATATATAACGTTTTATTTTTTCATTTGTTCTTTTTTTATCATGCATTTTGCAATGTTTGAACATTCTTAATTGACAAGTATTTAATCAGTCGATTTTGCAGAAGAGGATATTCGCGAAGCTTTTGGTCGCTTCGGACGTATCCTAGAAGTTCGTATTTTCAAGGTTCAAGGTTACGCTTTCGTTAAATTTGAGGCCAAGGATGCAGCGTGTCGTTCAATCATGCAGATGAATGGAGGTGAACTTGGAGGAAACACAATTCGTTGCAGCTGGGGAAAAATTAGTGAGGTTAGTGATATCGCGTAGACGATCGTTTTTTCCCGGCATCTTGGTGAGAATGCCTTAAGTTGATAAGAATCGCTAACAACAGGGTGGATACGGCAATTACGGACAGGGAGCATATGGCTACGGTGGGAACAGCGCGTACAACACGCCGTCGTCTGCTGGTGGTCCACCTGGGAGTGCCGCGGCTGCAGCCGCTGCTCAGCAACAGTATTGGCAGTATTACGCTCAGTATTATAACAATCCTCAGATGATGCAACAATGGGCAAAGTGAGACATTTGATAAATAGTTAAGAGTGAGGCCATGGGATTCTTTAGTTTAAGGTTTTTTTTTCAGCTACTGGCAGCAGCAGCAGCAGGGACAGAGCAGTGGGTCGAACGGCAACCGTTAAGAATGTAAATACCATCGGTGACATTATGAAAACGCTATGTAGTTTTTTTTAAAACCTCTTAATTGCAAGTATGTTCGTTTCCTCATCTTATGGTATGATCTATATGTCAATGATACGTGTCCCTTTTTCCTTGTTTTTAACTTTCAGATTAAAAAGTCATTTCTTTCTTTATTTTGTTAGAATGCTTCTATTCATTAGTTGTTCATGGTTGATTTGTTGATATCTTCAGAGACACGTATTTCTTACTACCATCTTTACATTGATTGCATGTTGTCTGTTTGGTTTAGAAATGAACATGGTGAACATCTGTTGTTTATAGTACTTCACAATTAAGAGAAAACTGTGAAACATTTATTTGAAATCATATTATGAAGTACTCGTCATGTATCAGTGATCAATTATGTTTGCACCTTGGGTTTTGCAGTTTTGGAACTGAACTCACTTGTTTAGGGCAGCGGTAAGGGAGATTAGCTTATATACAAACAAATGCATTTTCTTTAGGTAAATAAATTATAGAGGAGCATCCGAAAGGGGTTCACGATAGAACGACTATGAAAAGTGACTAGAACTGATTCTGAGGAAAGCATTAAGATGTAGGCCGTGCTGTTCACTTTAAGCAGAAGTTTCTGTAGTGTGGCTATTTGCTGATGATGCTATTGAGCGGCAGCTGGGATGTTTATCAAAGAATGATGACTTCGATGGGTGAACGAGGACTGTGGAGATAAGTGTTACAAAAAATGCTTCTAGCACAGTAAAGAAATTCTTCCAGACTGAAAATGTATTATATTTGGCTTATTAATATGAAGAGTTACTAAATTTCAATGAACTTACAAAAAGAAGTTTCAATAGCTGGGAGAATAGAGCCACAGCCAAAAATACCGTAGCGCGCCAAGAAGTCGAAGACTGGCTGTTGAAGACCAAAGAACATAAAGAAGAAGTCGAGTAGACGAAATACAACGATATACCGATAAGATATAAGCTCGTCCTATTTAATATATAGTTATGATATAAATTCAAAATTCTCCAAAATGCCTAGAATACCACTAACCAATCTGGATACCGTTGTAACTAGGATATGTGTTCCATAGATACCTCCTAATAACGAAGGTAGAGTGATAAAATCCAAAACTTTTAGAGGTCTGAAAGATCACATCGTTTAACTTTAGATTCATCTAATAATACAGGATGCGCCAAAAGTTCTGATACAAAATTCAAGTGCTGTTAAATTGGCATATATGACGTAGAAATTCACTCTGGTAATGAGTATGTGTTACTTAAGGCCTCCTTGGAGCATGTTTAAAATTTCATTCAATTATCTCGTGAAAGTTGACAATATACTGCAGATTTCGAGATGCGTGAACAATCATCCATCTGAATGAGTAAGGAGAGAAAGGGGCTGCTATTGCTACGAAGCTCGGTGTCACAAGAATAGCTGTTCACCGGACTCTGAAACGATATCAGGAGCTGGGCACAGTAGAGGATCATCACAGGAGTAGAAGACCTAGGTCCCTGAACACTTATCACATTCAAAAAATTGTCAGGCAGAGGATCCTTCGAGATAACAAGAGATCGATGAGGAAGATAGATCCTGACCTCAATATTGATTCATGTAGTCACTCCTTTTAGCAGTTCGTACATGACCTCAAGGTGGGTATATTGCAGGCAGTTTGAGTATACAACTGCCTCTTTTACCAGGCCAATCGTTACAAGAAGACTAAGAAACTCCTAATAATAGTTCGGCCGAACCGCGCCTCGAATGTGCTTTTCACTGTCAACCAATAGTCAAAACAATAGACAACTTCTTCAACGTGGACACCGGACGTCTGAAAGAGCGTCCGTTAATAGCAGGAGTCGTTTTCCGTTATCTGTCATGGTTTGGGCCGGAATAACCGCGAGTGGGAAGACTCCGCTGGTATTCGTCGATATAAATGTCAAAATCAATGCGAAATACTATCAAGATGGAATTCTTTTGAACGTGGTGGTTACCTGGGCCTCAAAACACTTAGGATCACAGAATTGAACGTTTCAACAGAACTGGGCACCCGCCCATGAAGTCAAAATAACTGTTGAGGTGTGCTGGCAGCAGTTTCCAGACTTTTGGTGCTAAGATATTTGGCCACCAAATTCACCTGATCTGAATCTGATGGATTTTCCAATTTAGCCACTTTGGAGAACAAGCTAAGTATAACATCCTATAAAAATTTGGAGTATTTTAAAGCAGCTTTACTCAAATAATGGAATGAAATTGGCCAAGACGAGCTGTGGTCCGTCATGGGTGGCTTCGAGAGGCGTCTACGAGCTTGTGTGACCGTAAAAGGAGAAAACTTTGAACACCTATTGGATTGAATTATTGTTTGGTCTCTTATGTATGTCCAGATAAATTTCCGTGTTGGATAGTGTTTTTATCATAAAATTATGCGATTTGACATCTGTACCAGAACTTTTGGCGCACTTTGTATATGATATGCTACAGTTGATTCCTAAATGTTTTTGACTAAATCTATTATTTTCTAAATAGTTCCATAACTTACATTAATCCTTTGTCTTGATACTCAAAATAGATAATGAGGCTTGCAAGTGTGGCGAAAAGTCGTACGCAAGGTGCTTGCAATACCATCCATTCACAGATACGTACTTTACGACTTAAACGAAGATGAAAATATAATGAGAACTAAGTAGAGAAAAATGTGTACTTGTTTACTACCTTTCCAGTTGAACCTTCGGTAAGCAGGGAAATACACAACAAAATGGTGGTGTAGCAACTTCAATATGTTGTAATCTTTCGCTCATTTTGGATACAAGAGAATGGTGACCTTCGAATATCTGCATCAAGAGACAAATGATAACCCATAGTGCCACAGAGAAGTACCTGATATCAATGATGTTATGTAAATATTCTATTAAACTTTATTTCTACCATTGTCAGTGTTATAATCAATACTGGATTAACTATTATAAATATATAACCGTTTGACCCACAAAAAACTGATTAGATGGGACAGGAACCAAACTCTCGGCATATACATAGCCACCAAAGAAAGAGCTGAGACGAACTGGAAAAAAACTTGTACCATTTTGTTTACTCACTAATAAAAGAGTTACTTTATTTCTTACTGGAGCAGTGCTAGCGAGATATACAATGAACAGCCTTCTGTCTGACTGAGTAATATACACGGAGATGTAAAGGATATGAAGGACTCCAAGAGCTATGGTCACCAAACAAACGATGCTCGCCATAGAAAGAGCGATAACAAATGATGTTGGAAGATCTGAACTAAGTTATATTTGCACAATGTAATTCTGGTGATCTAAGATATATATAATATCAAATGTAGTGTCTGTTATATTAGCTATATACGGGCTGATAATTGTTATTTTGATTGTAAGAAGAGCAATACTAAGTGAAATTATAATTCGTTATGAAATCAATAACGTAAGACACACGTGTAAGAAATTCACTAGCATGAGGAATCTCTTGAGAATTTGTACAGTTAAGGAGAGAGTCAGTCAGTAGCTTAACCAAGGTATCGAAGATGCTCATTATCTTCAGCTAGCATTTACCTGCAAGCAATGATTTAAATATTAATAACAAAAGAATAGTTAGTAGTTTCAAGTGGTACGTAGAAAATCAATATTTCAATAGAAAATATAAATAGATCAACGCTACGGTGAAATTGTAACAGCGAATAGTAGACCAGTGAATCATGTTGCAACAGCTAATATGCAATAATTAGGAAAGTGGTTGGTGCACAGCGCCACTTCCAGAAGCCATGTTGAGTAAAATCATTACACTGGAGGAGTGATGGCCTTTCTGATTACATTAAATACCAAACTTTAAAGATGTAGGACGCTTTCTAGAGAGTTGCAGCACCTATTAACAGCTAATGTAACCATAAAATGCTTAATATGGAGTAGTTAAAACAGACACAATTACATATTTTATCAAAATTATGAAGAGATAAAGTAATTGAAGAATGTAACATATAGTATAAAAAATTCGAGTAAATTCTACTGTTTAAAAAAATTAGTACATATTTTGGAGCATACTAGCTCTTAACATAGCATTGATGAATTTTGACATTAGAGGAGTTGATATGAAAAATACTGAGTATTTGTGCAGCTGCAGACTTTGGTGAGATATCAACAACCAATGAACAATGAACTAAAATCTAAATCATAACATTTTAATTGTTGGTTTCCTGGTTTCTATTTATAGATTATTCTGCTTGCTGAAATATGGTTGAGATGTACTATAAATAAACGGGGATGTTACATAACATAAATTTTTAAATAGGAATAGGAGATGGGCAGACAGTTAAATGAAATGATCCTATAAACTTTTAGATTTAAATGTCGAATATTACTCATAGATTCGCAACCACTTATGCGTAGAGCGTTTCTCTAATACATTTATTGTAATTATACTAGAAAAATCTGGGAATAGAAAAAGTCCGCGGGTTGGCAAGGCGGAATTGATAGACGCGTACTAGATGCTCAAATGAAATTAAATTTGGCGAAAGGGTAGAAGACATTGATTGAAAAATTGTTGAGAAATAAGAAATGTATACAATAATATTTTAGTATCACTAATTATACTGAATGTTAGAACATAATATTTGAATTCCTGGATAAGCTTTTTTTAAGAAAAATTGACAAATGAACATCACAGCTAAGACTTAGATTCGTTGAGCTAACTTGCAATAAACATATAAATAATTAGCTTTAGTTATTAGAGCAGTAGCATATATTGAATGGACAAGAAATATAACTAGAAAGAGTTGAGGAAGCACAGCTGCTAGTCTGGAAACTGGACAGCTGCGCCTGGTGCATGCGCGGCCGCCTATTGCGTCACATTTCCGGTGATACGCATGCATATGGAATTACTTAGTTAAAAATTTGTAATACAACATATAATGAATATGCAAACATTGAGATTTAATAGATACTGTAGAACAATAGTATATATCACTAATTTGGCATTTTACTAAACGATCAATATCAAGGAAAAACACGATTAAAAGATATTTTGATAAATACCATAAGTTTAAGGAGCTAATCCATGGTTATTTTCAATCAATCGGGATTTAATTAGTAATGCTATTGTTTTTTTGAACTTGTATATAATCATTATGGAGACTTCAATTAACTTGTAATAATATATCTAGTACTAGATAAAATCTTTGGATATAATTATATCCTGGAAAATAAACTAGTTAGAGAAAGAGCTTCGACGCATTTCTGGCAAAAGAGAAGAGATGTCCTTGTCCCATGACACTCAAATCACAAAATAAGAAGGGTCACCAGCTCAGGAATAGGTTTCCATAAATAATGTGGTTAAAAAAAAGAAAATATACATTGATACGAAACGACAGAATCTGCATAGGCTTTAAGCATTCCAATCACACGTGGAATAAAATAAATACAAGCAGGTGATATCGCCACCACCGCTTCACAGTGGCTACAACCAGGTTATGTGTACAAAACCAAACAATGCAAGCAGCCTAATGACTTATGCGACGATTATGTCAGGGCATTGCAAGCGGTCAGTTTCAAGGACTTTGGTAGAAAAACAATTAGCTGAAATGGCGGAAAACCACTTGAATCTGGATTATTTAAACTAGAATTATTGGAAAGAAGAATTACTAGAAAAAACAAAACGGTATTTGTTATCCAGACTTATGAAATAAAATATTGACAACAAATTTATCATTATGATTAGCGAAGATATTTCAAGACGTATTGTGTACCAAAATCAATAGTATATTTTCACAAAAAATATCACGTTTTGTCCAACTAATCAGTCACAAATACTGTTTTCACTACTTTTGATCTACTAAATATAAAATATACTGGTATGCCAAAAAGTGTTTAGAAGAGAGGTTGAGGATGTAGCTCAATAATGCGAATTCTTGATGGTGTGAAAAGCAATATCGTTAGGCACTCTTTTAGTTAACACCAGTTAACTAGAGTGCAGGCGTTGAAGTGAATAACAAAGCACACCTGTGAGCGAATGAGCAACAATAGGTCAGCAGCATACTGAGTTTTAAGTAGAATAACACTAGAAGTACCAGAGTTTCAAGTGGGTGGTCACTACTATAAACACAAAGAGCCTTTCGCGGCGTGCGGGTGAGTGGAAATAGCTTGCAGGTTAAGAGTCAAATGTTTGCGAGACCGTGAGGATAAGTAACGCTCGAAATGTGAGTCTTAGACTTGGACATTTAAAAAAAACAGCAGATTATTTGTTCCCCTTAGTGGGTAAATCAATCCGTGACCACTTAATTCTAAAGGTTGAATTTCTTTAGGTACTGAAATATTACTGAGTGAAATATATTCATTTCTAGAAGGAAGTTAGTGATCTAGCAAAGTGCGTTGAGATTTATCTTTCTTGGAATACTTTTTTGATGCTTTGACATGTGGAGATTAGGACAGAAAAAGAATTGAACTAAAACTTATTCAGCACATAATTAAATGAGAAAACTATAGGAAAGTGTAGAACTTAGGACATTCAACGTTATAGCTCATAAAGGAATATGTTTCCAATGGATACACATTTAAATGCCACTATTTAACTTTTAAGTTACCTGTGGATCGTAACTTAGTTTTAAAACCCACCGTTAATTATTATTACACAAAATTATTAAAGAAGGGAAATACTTTCTTATCAGCATTGCTTAACATGAAAATAAACAATATATTCTGTAGACTGGTAGAAAACTATCTGTAATCGAGACGAAGAACTTTAAAATGAAATGTAAAATTATAGAACTAGGATTTTTTTATGATTAGCTACCAGTTAAAATGGCAACTAAAGTTGTAAAAAGATCTGCGTTTAATATACTGGCGCATAATTATTATAAACTTAAAATGATACTGATGGGACATAATGGGGGTCTGCGGATGTCAGTGAGGGAGCAATCAATGTTTTTGGCTCCCACAATATATAAGCATGACATGGAAATTCTTTCTGGCTATAAGCCACTATTTCCATTAAATTCTAGCTTTTACATCCTTCCCCATTTTTTAGCTTTCTAAATGTTCTAATATTACGATATGTTCTATATTACTTTTAATAACATCTGAATAAACATAGTGAAAACATAGTATCAATGCTTATTTTTCACATTTTAGACTATAGCGACTTTCACATGTGATATTTATTTTATATAAAACATTTAAAAAACACGTACTTATTATTAACATATTAATACATGTTAATTTATGTAGTGGAAAAAGAGGAGTCTGGTGAGCGTCAAGTAAGGTGTGAAGGAGAGCAGATGGCTAATAACGCTAAATTAAAGAAGCCGAGTATACAAAAAAAGCTAGAAGCAATTAATTTTGCTAGTTTCTGTCTTCGTTTTTACTAATGTTTAATATACAAGAAGCAGCCTTTTCGTTCACTGACTATAATTTGTAGCTAATAGTCTGTTTTGTTAATAAATAGACATAATAGATAATTTATAATGTAACAGAAACAAGAGGAAAAGGAGAGGTCGTAAATTTGGAATGCCGTTGTGTTTAAATGGAACAACTGGTTACGTCGAGGTTGTATCAGTAATAACGGGCGGCAAACATACAAACAGTGGCCAATACAATTCCAACCGCGTCACTCTTAGTTGAAGAGCATTTGTAATTCTGCTACACAACTATACGAACAAAAGTGTGCAAATAGCAAATCAATAAAGGCAATCTTACGACATCTAAAGCCAGTCATTGTTCTTTCGAAACAATTGTAGGCAGTTAAACTATTGATTCGGTGCAGTAGAAAATGCTAATGAAGTGCGTGGCCATAGAAATGATTCAGTAGGAAGTTGCAAAGCTAAGCAGACATGCGCAAATTTCTGTCACCCACCGAACGAAAGCAATGCTTTTGAGTTTTCCACATACCAATGGATAATACCATGTAAACTTATATTTATATAAAGATGTGTGAAAGAAAGAAATAGTGGAAAATATTATAAGTCAATCAAATCATAAAGAACGAGATAGATTGGGTATTGAATCACTAAAAAAATACGTATGAGGAAAATTTTTAAATATGAGTTATGAACTCGCCAGTGGACCTACTAGAGGTCCATTGTTCGAGAAATGTTCCGTTTATTATCTATATTCGGAGATCGCATATGAGCACTATGACGCTTTTGATGGCTGCATTCCAGAATGGATGGGGCCCGATAGTTAATGGACGTAGTAGAGAAATTCTGAGAGACGTTAAGTACAGTATTCTAAGTGGATTTTATGTAAACACGCAATTTGCGTGGTTTTAGTACAAGGATGATACTTACCCTTCATTTAATCTAATAATTAAAGTGCAGGTGTTAATTAAATTGTTTGAAAGATAAAACGGTTAACTTAAGTTAACATTTAGATGCTATTTAAAAAGATAATAGATTTTCTCGTGAGCATGTTAGTCGCCGAACAAGGAACAGTCTCAGTACACGAAGCCATTATCTAAATATCTGCAGACGAGATTGAAAGATTTAGAAGATTTCTAGAGGGATCAATCCACTTTTGATTAAATATGCACAACAGATTATGGAACTAGGCGGAGATAAGTTAGTTATACATTATATATATTTGTATCAGTTATAATTGCGGTTTGTAATAAATTAATGTATTTCAAACACATCTTACTTACAATAGCGAACAAGCAATCCATAAGTAGTACCTATTTTAGATCGAATTAAAAACAATTTAAAGGTAATTTATCTCGAAATTAATTTCTATTACTAAATATTAAATTGTTATATTTTATTATTTAATTACACAATAACTGAGAACAGAGTGAGATAATTTGCTTCTTAGGAATGCTGTATTGATGAGTTATAAGGGGGGGGGGGGGGGGGGGAAGAACGACTTGACNAAGAACGACTTGACGCGAGGCAAACCAGTCGCCGATCCAATTACGGACCGGCCGGAGAACACAGCTGTGTGCATAGTTACACTTCCAGTCGATTCTCTATCGACATAAAGATCGCGTTTCTCCATTCCTTTTCTAATGATTTTTACAACACTTTTAAGTTTATACTCAGACAGAGACAAAACGATTTTAGCTTGACATACAAAATATCCTACACAGTTTAAAGCTTCAAATTCTTTAAATGGAAACTGTGATGACATACAATATTGAAGAAGATAATATAAGCGGAATCACTGGAAAACATGAAATACAAGAGATGTGGAATTTTTTAGATGATTGGGTTCTCTAATCTTTGGATGGAGTTCAGAAGTTGTCTACCTTATTCTTAATATCCATGCAGTGAACATTTATACGCAAAAGCCATTTAAAAAGTATCCAACAAGACCAAGGCAAAAGCACAAACTGAACGTATACATGTAAGAAGTATTGGAATTGTGATTATGTCGATCTTCCAATAAAAAAACTGTGTTTGTTTTATTAATCAGAACGATACTCTAGGCTTACTCTAGAAAATGCCTTATTTACTGTTTCCTACTGTGTAAAAAAATCGTGTGCGTAAGTTGAACCATATCATTCACTCCTTATCACTTACAAAAGATCCTATTTGATAATGTATGCTCTATTGTCTTGTGTCCTGCCAGCACTATACCCCTTTAGATATTTTCGAATCACTTTCTCTCTTCGACATTCCTAAACTTGAAACTATACCATTTCCGATCGGCATATTCTACGAATAAACATTATCTACCAATATAAATAATATATGGATAAGTTAGGAATCCAGTATTATGAATGTAATCCAAATAAATTAATGATTTCAGCAATGCCATGTTTTATATGATTGTTTAAATAATACTTGTGATAATTAATGAATTTGTGTTTTCATACTTGAATCCGTAAGTTTTGTTAAAAACATTTTGAAAACTGTATTCTACTGAAGATAAATATTTAAAAGTCGTATTAAAAAGAGAATTTTTCTAATGAAAGGGAAAGAATTGGTGATTCCAAAATGAGTGAAGTGATTTAAGTTGACAGTCTCGTAGTTTTTCTTGTCGTATTTAGTCTTCATTGATCACTTGTTTGGCATTAATTTGTTAGTACTCTGTTATATATTTAACTATAGTTACTTTTTAAATTTGAACTTTTTGTACTCTATGTTTATTGTTCCAGAATTACATTAATACATTTCTGCTAAAATAATGATCCAATCATTTTGCAGCCCAAATTCGTCTAATTTTATCCATTAATGGTAATAAATCAAACTAGTTTTGAAAGTTTTACAATTAGTGCTTGTTGTTATCCATCAACATACGGTGTTCTTTAATTCCTTACATTTAATTCAATAACAACTTTCAGTACTTGAGTGTTTCGTTTACGTAGTTATTCTGAAACTATGGTGGAAATAAATGTGTAGTCGACCGAACTGTCCTAGTCGCGTTCTTTGATAGTGAGAGATGTACCTTGCACGGCTATCGGTTCCACTCGCACTGATAACGGCACACATTCTTCTATTTTTTGCGTCTTACTTTCGATAATACAAACTAAATGTATTCGCTAAAACTTTCGGACCCAATGTCTTCTATTGATCATTTCAAATCTTAAATGACATGTAGCATAATAAAGAGTGAAGTACTTCTTATATCAGCGATGATTATCAAGTCTACATATAAACCAGCACTCCAATCCTATGAACCTTTCCATGAAACTGTCCTTTCGGCTATCAAAAAGCATGCGGAATCAGGAATGAATAAAATAGCTTTTGTTAGTTTAGTTTCGTTATCTTACAATTATCCCACTTTATCCTACTTCTTCACTATCTACATATCGTTTATTATAAACTATTATTTACATATTTCAGATTAATGGAGACGATTCCAGTGAAGTTGTCACTTACCAACAAGTCTACGACAGCGCTTATGCTATCGCCACCTATCTCCACTTGAAAGGATTTCATGTGAAGCCAGAAATTCTAAACACTGTTTTTATTTGTTATTCATTTAGCATTATTAGTGAAAAAGTTTTATCGTTTTTAGAAAAACGTGGCATGCGCTGTCCTTCCTAATCTATGGCATTACTCTGCATTTTTCTTGGGAGTTGCTCTCAATGGTGGAGCTGTTTCCGGAGCCAGTGCACTCTTCACGGACTGTCAGAAAAATATTTTAAAGCAAAATTAATTAGTTATATATCACAATTTGATAGTCAATTCAATGACCTTCTAGCTGTATTGTATTATTTGAGATGAACTTCAACGTCAATTTGTCGACTCCGAAGCTACTGTGGTTCTTACATCAGAAGAATTTCTACCAAAAGTACTTACTGCCGCGAAAAAAAGTCCTAAAATACAGGTAGTATTGTATAAAATTCTCGAAGGTATTTCTCCACCATTCTGATCTAAATTAATTATTCCAGATGATTATTTTCATACCAAAAAAAGATGCTTCAACCATTCCTAGTGGAGTCATAAACTGGAATGATGTTGTTAGTACTCCAATTAATAACAATATCCCTAAAGCAGAAATAGATTTAGATAAAGATATACTCGTTCTACCATACTCGAGGTATTGTTCTAATTGTTTACTTAGGAAATTATGATTAATATTAGTATTTAGTGGAACAACTGGTTCACCAAAAGGAGTAATGTTAACTCATAGAAACTTTGGAACAATGATGAACATCTATAGACAGTTTGTTTTTCTCATAATGTTATTTGTAATTTTAAGATGAAAACTTCCTTATAGTTGTGAATCAACTCATAGAAAACCAGGAGTGCTATTTTAGACAAGACGCTCTTAATAACTCCCCCATACTAGACATCAACTGGGATAATGAGAAAGAAAGAATAATACTATTCTTACCGTTCTATCATGTGTTTGGTTTTGGTAAGGAATTGTCATTTCAAAAGTTTTTCTTCAAAATCTATAAAATATACAACTGCAGGTCTTCTCAACTTAGCGATGCTACAGGGAAATGTCGGTATAATATTCAGCCATTTTGAACCTAAAAAATTCTGTGGTGCCATTCAAGAGCATAAGGTATGGCATTAACAACTGTATTAAAATATAGATTAAATAATATCAGGCTTATTAGATAATGAGAACATTTAGATTCGTTTTCTTCCATTAGTTCCTCCAATTTTGGTATTTCTTGCCAAACATCCATTGTGCGCCGAATACGATCTTTCTTCAGTCGAATTTCTGATATGTGGAGCTGCTCCAGCTGGAAAAGACATATGCGAGGAGATCTCCAGAAAATATCCTAATATTAAATACATCCAACAAGGTGCGTAAATATTTTTTTGATAAATGAATGTCATAGTGCATCTATAACTGCAATGACATTTTATTCCGTCCGTCAGTTATTCGGGTTTTTATTTAGTTCCATCTAATTTAATTTATTTACTTAACTGAGTTCTATTTTTTTCGTTTATTTGACCGTTAGACAGCCTCATGCGTTATTTATGTCCGAACTCCCTATTTCTATCCTGTGGGAGTCTTTCATGTGATCTGTTTGACGAAATGACCGATTATAAGAGATACCACGTTCAAAACAGCTGATGTTTTTCTTCTCTCCGCCTGCACCTCATAGTTAGCTTATTCTCTGATGCCTCATGTTGCAGCGTAATACCAACTGACACATAGGTAGTGGGGTTTAGAAAGCTGCTTTCTGGTCTTTTTCAATCGTAATGAGTCGTCGTGGTTCTGTAAAAGTGTTCTATCACGGTATGGCTCCTCACATTGTCGTTGGTAAGTTTGGCAAGAATATTAATTTCATGTGAAACCTTCTTTCATCAACAGTTATACGTATCCAAATTCAAGGCCTAGTTGTTTAAAATGCAAGCTATTAGTCATTATATGTATCACTTATGATTTTTTAAAGAATTCCATATTAAATTCATAGGAACTATACGCTTTTATATTCATATTCTTTAGGATATGGTATGACGGAGAGTACAATGGCTACACATATGCCCGATCTTAAAAATGGGCAACCATTTGGTAGTGTAGGAAAGCTTGCATCAAATTTGGAAATGAGGGTATGGTTTATTTCTATAATTTTTCAAAATAACGTAGCAGTTTATTTGACAAGGCGACAATTATTATTGAAGATCGTAGATCCATCTACTGGTAAGGATCAGAAGGTAGGCGAGAGAGGAGAAATTTGTGTTCGTGGACCTACTATAATGTTGGGCTATTTGGGAAGACCTGATGCGACTTCTAGCACTATCATAGATGGGTGGCTGCACACTGGTAAAAATATAGTTCTAACACTACACATTTTTATCTTTTATTATGTGTTGTTTATATTTATTTATTTATTGGTGAAATGATTATTCATGGCCCATTTTCAGGTGATATCGGTTATGTTGATAATGATGGAAATCTGTTTATCGTGGACAGACTGAAAGAACTGATCAAGGTTAAAGGACTACAGGTAAGCTCATACGATGACTAAATTTAGTGCTACTATGTTAAATTCTAAATCGTCGCAACTATCATTGGGAATATTCCTATTTTTCATTATAACCACCAGCTTTAAAGGTAGCACCCGCGGAGCTAGAGGACATACTCTTGTCTCATCCTCTTATTCAAGATGCAGCAGTTATTGGAATTCCTGATGCTAAAGCAGGAGAGCTGCCTCGAGCATATGTTGTGAGGGCCAATCAAACTCTAACTGAACAAGATGTCACGCAGTTCGTAAGCGGTGAGCTTGTAATGATAAAATCATGTATTGCTATTCAATGGTTCAAATTAAAAATTTTGTACTTACAAGCATGAGATTAGTTATGTGACTAAGAGCGTACAAGATCAGCGAAAATAAAAACTAATGAAATGACCCGTGACGAGTGCACTCATGTGCTGTACTACCGCGTGCAACGAACCTAGAGGTAATAGATGCTGATGCGTTCGGTACGT
This sequence comes from Heterorhabditis indica, assembly GCA_020740425.3. NCBI lineage: Eukaryota > Metazoa > Nematoda > Chromadorea > Rhabditida > Heterorhabditidae > Heterorhabditis > Heterorhabditis indica. Next base: position 266,799 of record JAJAVP010000059.1, read on the forward strand.
AACAAATTCGAAGAGTTCGAAAACGTTAAAAATACTCCACATTTCTGCCATACACTTAATTTATTTTCCTAATTTACCCTCCCTACTATGAATAACAATGAAAATTTCTTAATTATGCTCAGTAACCAATATTTTTCCTAAATTTCGTAAACTCTTTAAATTTATTTCATTAAAAATTCCGAGAAGAGCTTGTAAGTTTGTGTGAAAACGTTAGATCCCGCCTCGTCGCAAGTATCTAAAAATACTACAAAACACTTCGAATCAATGCATAGAGCAAATAATCACCACTACATAGATATTCACGTAAGATTATATAAGTTATAAGAACGGAATTCTATGGGTGCTTCATTTTTTACATTCAATAAATTGTAATAAACCATATATTTAATAAGTCCTAGTTCAATATTATTTTATTTAATACAAAACAATACGTTATAGATAAAGTTTCTCACTACAAGCGATTGGCGGGAGGTGTGGAGTTCGTCAATGAGATCCCAAAATCAGCAGCTGGGAAAATATTTCGAAGGACACTAAGAGAAAAAGCGATGGCAAAGATATAAAAAACCAAGTAGCTTCTGGTAAACTTATGCAGCAACATCTTGTCTTTTTTTTCAATTTCCACAGCATCTATAACCTCACTCTCCATTCCATCCCTTATCACTACTCAGCCGTCGTCTTTATGTACCGAAAATAACCTTATCAGCTCACTTTCTACCGATATATATACTACTGCCTTCATCACTAACGTTGCATGGATCATACACAGTACTCAAATTGCATTTGATGAGAATAGTTATACTGCATATCCTAGGAATATTTCGTTTGAACGTATTTTTGAAAAATATTCTATAGATCTATTAGGTCATTGCTGATAAGAATTAAATCATTTCGAATGTTTTATGACAAATATAAGTGAGTTTCACTTCGTAAGTCAAATTATGAATGCTTTATTTGGCATTTTTTAACGAAGACGACGATTATATACTCTCATAAATATATCAAAACAGCAATAATCAATCTAAGCAATAGTTTCAAACAATGATAGTGCTGCGGGTATTATGATACCGTTTCCATAATAAAACTAACATGCCATATATGAAATTCACTTCGTATTTCTAAAGCAAGATATTATTAATCTATAGCAGTACTGAAATATTTAGCGACGTTAAATTAAAAAAGGACTGTAGTACGGTAGGTTCGATGGCTATATATATATAACAATTTAAATTGATATAACCCAAAGTACTAAACGCAGATGAATGTCTCCTTATGCGGCGTGCAGTTCAAAACAATAATTCTGAGTAGAGTGGTATTAGAAATATAGAATTGTTAGACGATTTTGGTTTTAATCAGCTTCAATTATCACCAACAATAATAAATGATATTTTTAGTTTAAAATACATTATGTCATCTATTATCCTGTTGTGGTTTTAATATCCAGAAGAAGATTTTCATATAGTTTAAAGAACGTTTTTCTGTTGTGGATGCAAATACGGAGAAGTCTACAATAATTTCTACATTTATGAGTAAAATAAAAACAGTAATGATTGCTTAAATATAATCGTAATTAAAAAATACCTTGCAGTGAAAGCGAACAATTCATTTTGAATAACAGAAAGTCCAGGCATAAGACGAGTCACTTCAGAGGGAGAACATAAAATTTCTTCCACAAAATGAGTTAAACGCGAAACTACAAACACTACGCATTTGATGTACATCACAGTATGTACGATACTTCAAAAGATGATATTAAAAAACAAAATATTCAAAGTGTGATGTTTAACTCACACACAAGTGAACGCACAGCATTGCCTTTGTCTACAATAGATTCAAGTTGACTACGCAATAGCTTCTCTCGGTCCTCTGGGAAACTAATACCGAGTGTAGTGGACCGAACCCGAACCTCATGCACACACTGTTCACTCACCGCATACAATTTATCTACTATATTACTGAAAGGGTTAATTACTTAGATTAAAATTATAAAATAGGATGGAAAGTAAATGGTCTGCTTAAATACTCACGATTCATCAATATCATTAGTTATAACAATTAGATAATCCTTTAATGTCTTTTTAAAACCATCACTCTCAGAAACCTGTAAATACGGACAAGCTCTTATGCATGGAACATAAATTTTGACAATATGCTATAAATACCAACTGGAACCCACCAGTTTACCAGCAAGGTTACATGTTAAAAAAACCGCGCTAGTAGTTACTGTCATTTGAAGAAACTTTTCCGCTAAAGCAGTCAACCGTAAGCGGTCAATTCGAAGAGTTTCAGGAAAAGGAGATGGGTTCTGTTGTTGAATCAACCTTAAATTTTTCTTCTAAAATTTACATTTTACTAGATGAAAATAAAGCGAATAATACCAATTTTTATAAAAGTATATTCACTTCACATATCCTTTACTGGTAGTCCTCATTAATATATCACTTTCTTCATGAGTAATAGTTCGTTCCCTCTTAGTTTCCGGCTGAGAATTATCGACAGAATTTGTATAAGTTTCATTGTACGCTGATTCAAGCCAATCTTTAGTGAACCTTGTTCCTTCTGAAGTTAATTTGAATATCCTTAATTAATAACAGTTGATGACTTTTTTTAGTATATACTAATTAATTAAAATAGCATATATCAGTATACCAGGAAAATGTTCTAAATATTTTTGGAACTGTTCAAACTCGAATTTAGCACTGTATTCCTCGACTGTCGCACGATTTTGTGATAGAGTATAATTAGCTAGATCATTTTTCATAAGATCCATTAACTCGAATATGCCTCTAAAAATGAAATTTACATTCAAAATAATTAAGACAAGAACAAATGCAAGATTAACTTACTTTATTAAGGAAACAACATTGTCTTCCGTGCGAAGTTTATCAACAATGGTATCTCTCTCAGGTGCACAAAGCCTAGCTAAAAGACCAACTATGAACTGTCCAGTGGCTCTGACATCGAGGCAGCCTTGTTCCAACTTATTTCTAAGCGAATCTAGAACTAGTCGAAATAATTTAAGTAGGTGAACATAAATTATCCTTAAAAATTTGGCCAAAACACCTAGACAAAATTATCTAGTATTAAAACTCACAAATAAAGAAATATTTCCTTCCTATTGAAAACAAAGAACGACATTTGAATTTAAACCCACTTTCATCAAGAATTAAGTTAACATCAGCCTTGAAGCGGATGTGTCGGGAAGTTAGCATATCGTTAAGAATTGTCTTAATATGAAATAATTTTCTAAACAGAATCTTTTTGAATACAGATCCATTTTTTATTTAATTGTAGTGAAAAAACGATATCTGACCTGTTTTATTTCTAGCAGTAGATTTAGTGCATGACTATAATCTGGTGGATCTTTTTGCAGATCTTCTCTAAGAAGATCCCAATATGCACGATGCATATTTTCTCTGGAATAAATGGAATAAAATAAAATGTTTAGTAAGTTTCCAGTACTATATCTAAAGAGAAAATGACTTTTGATCATCCTACAACACTTAAAAAACCACACAACAAGTGATTCAGTTTAGCACTCAGCTAAATTTGAAAGAAAACTACTGACTTAACAGCAGCCTCGATTGGATTAACTGGAATATCACTGACAGAAAAATTAGGATCAATGGCAATTTCGTGTACCAAAGCTAAATTGTCCATAGCTACCGACATACTTAATAATTCATCAACAGCTACGAATTTGGCAGGTGAACCACCTAAATTAGGTCTTATATGCATAATATTTTAACCTTTTCCATGAAAATAATTAACCTGCAACCCATAATGGAAAATGTTGGGAAGAATCTTCTCGTGAAGTGGTAGGAACGGCAATGGAATCCGTTTCTAGTAGCCTTCTCTTTTTAAGGGACCGCTCATCCTTTACATCATCTGATAATAATGACAATGAAGTATCCGAAGACTGTTGTTGATCTTCAGCAGGCGAACTACGATTAGTAGAATTGGATGGAAGCTCATTATTTTCACTCATTAGAAACTGTAATATTAATATATGTTGTCTCTAATAAATAAGTAATTGAATTTTAAAACAAAAAGATGGTCATAATTACACACGAATCCAATAGATCCAAAAAGTCATATGCAAACATCTTGTAGAAAATAAGGATAAGTAACAAAAATTGAAGATACAGAAATCTTACTCCATTTAATTTAGGCGAAATCCACTTGCACTATTATAGATATTATAATCAATCACAACTATTTCAGCAGTAATGTATGCATATAAGTTTAGATTCAAATTTGTTATTGTCATTATAAACAAACCTATCATAATTATTGACCCCAGGAAAGGAAACAGTATAATGAAAGAAAAGTACATGTACCATACAAACAATAATATATATTTATTATATAGTAGTTCAACGATTTCAAATAAATGAACTTATTTATTGATGGCAGTGAAATAATTACTTCGATACATTATTGCGCAGCTCATTATTGAATTGAATAGCCGATTTTTAATATCACTTAGACGGTTGCTAGAAGACAATTGATCGTTTCATTTTTATTACTTGTATTGTGGTTTTTCGTATTAGATAACTCGTTAGCTATAATATGGATTGAAATTGAAGTGTTGTTGTAGTGTTGAATCATTCTAAATTGTAAAACATCAAACCATTAAAAAAATCATGCAACCCTAAAATTATAAATGAATAAGAAATGTTTTTAAATTCTTAGTCCAATGGTACTTTGATGACGTTTAGTATAAAAACATTAATCTGGAAGTAGTTTAAATTTTTTGTGGTGTAGTATAAGTTAATATATATGCATAGTTTCTATCAATGTATTTATTATAATTTTAGAAGCTTTGAATAGATTAGTGTATTTAAAAGAATTGATTTAATTCTTATATTTATTACGTGTAAAATTGGGCATTTAACTGATTTCGATGGTGTATAAACTTCTCTTTTACATAATATTAGAAAAATCAAAAACAAGTTATATAAAAGAGAAGCTAGTCGTATTTATCTTTTTCTGTTTAATTCCCCTTCTTTTTACTGAATAGAAATTGCTTATTGAACAATGCACAAATTTAATTGTCTACCTTATAGATACTTAATAGACACAATATAAGTGTATTTTATTGTTTGCCATTAGCATGTTTTATATAGAATCATGTCTTGTATTAATTTATTGAAGTTATGTTGCTGATCTGTATCCTGTCATGAAGTTAACTGGATTTATGCCAAGTACAGAGGTGGAAGAAATGTGTTTTAATAATTGTGATAGAATCTTGGAGTCAGTTTATAAACTAAGTTTTTTACTTGTTTTTTTTAGAATGAGTCACCAAAATGTATCAGACATGATGAGCATGTGGATTCATTTTCGAGAGAAAGAAATAATTTTGTTTTCTTTCTGGAAGACCAGCACCTTCTCAGGCACGTTTAATACAACTTTAACGATTCTTTCAAATATAAATTTCTACAACTATGAAATTTTTACAGGCATAGGAGTATCGATGTTTATCAGTTTTTTGCTATGTATTCTATATGAAGCTATTAAGGGATTTCGCTTGTTCTTGGCTATTTCTCATGCCCAGGTTTATTTGTAGTATAACTTGTTTATGTTATGTTTGAATTAGATGTCTTTTGTAATCTTGATTGATATCAGCAACGTCGACAGTTTTCTAATCGATCACAGTCACCGCTTGGTGGTGGGGATAATGTTTCTCAAGAGAGTGTATCATTTGCTCCCTTACTTCAACTTTCCGGGTATTTATATTTTATGCCTTTTGTATACTCTTAAGTTACTTCGTTTATCACTGTATTTTATTATTTGAAAATTCTGTTTAGGTTAACTAAACGTTTATTTACTTCTTATCGAATTTTGCAAGGAGCTCTGTATGGAATTCAGGCGCTACTTGCCTATGTTCTAATGCTAATCGTTATGACATTTAATGGAAATCTTATACTCAGCATTGTTATAGGAGAAGCAGTAGGATACTTTTTGTTTACTGGAAATCCTCTTTTTGATAATGCCGTAGCTGACTGTTGCTAGTTAAGCTTATTTCATTCTATTAGTAGGGACTAGTGTCGTATTCCTTGTACAATACTATCATTTAATTAAATTATGTATTGAATTTTATTTTAAAATTATACAGGTTCTTCATAATATTATGTATTACCTATTTTCCATAATACTACATCTACTTTGTCATTTTCAAGACATGCCTTTACTTACTGGATTTTAACTTAATAACATTGAAGGAGATTTGTAAATAACGAACTAGAATAAGTACATGTAACATATATTCTATAGTTACTGAGGCCATTTTCTGCATATAGTATGTATCTTCAATTTAACCCATTTAGAGTGTTGTACATATTATATATTTTGATTTATTTGCTCTGAAAGCTATAAACCATAGTTCGCCACTCGTTATCTAGTGATATCAGGGTATTCTACATTTAAAAGTAAATTAAAAATAGGTATTCTATACGCAATAACTATTAGTATTTTGCTCTTATAAAATTTACTCGTTGCGAAGATCTATTTTTACGAACTGGTTACTGTTCTGAGTACCGTGAGTCCTGTGCAATAGATTACTTCCTGTGATCTCATCAGGGCCCACATAAGATTGAATTGAGGGCTTACTAAGATCGAGAGGTGGATCTGGGACATATTAATTTCCTCAAATGTATCGTTATTTTTCTCACTTTTTAAGCTTTGTATTCCACATGATGGTATAATGGTTTACTTTACCTTTTATATAGCTAAATATTCTTTTGTGGTTTAGCGGTTCTAAGTATGCTGCTGTAGCTGGAATTGGTGATGTGGATGGTTCTTGAATCACTAAAATGTTCCGTTTTAATGTAATCCGTCCTGATTTATTTCTATGATAAACTTTTCAAGTACGTAGGTGTTTATTCTTACCAGAAATAACAGTAGTTAATTGTGATTTCAAGGGTGGACGTGGATAAGGGGGGTAGTCCTTCCCATATCTTCCCACTAAGATGGATCCTAATGGATCACTTGCGGAGAGATCGTCTCCTATTCTTTGGGGGAGCTGTTCATATACTGGATTAGGGCCACTAAGATGGTTCTCCAGTGTTATAGTTTTACCACTAGCATACTGTACTGGATTTTTCAAAACCTGATCTGGAAAAGTGATCATGAAGATCACTTATATGTAGCCAAATTCAGAAATGAAGTGTTTTTAATACGAAATTAGTAGTTTTTGGATATGTGGCTTACGAGATGGTATACCCTCAACCTGGTCGTTGATGTTCTTGTGTACTTCACCACTAAGTATTAATGAAATCTCTTTAGGAGAACTTTTTCCATATTGCTTATGATTTTCCACCTGGGGAAACAGTTCCATCCTAAATTTGTGCAGGTATTTCTCGAAAAATGCACACAATTATGAATTACTATATTATAATTTTTTAAAAATTGAGTTATAGTTAGTAACTATAGAGGAATCACTCCTATAATCTTTTATCTATTAATACATTATTTGAGACTTTCTAGTCTATCACCTTTCAATGTATTTCTTACCTATTATCAGGAAATGCTATGAGTCTTGGCTCATTTCTCTCGACCTGTTTTACCATATGATCGCTTGAAAGTGAGTGAGTTATTTGTGCTTTTTCCGTAGGGATCACGGGAATTCGTTCGAAAGGAGATGCCGATATCACAATTCTAGAGAAATATCCTTTCACCGTTAAAACGTCCTCTCAATATTGTTTCACTGAACTCTGATTACCTATTAGGAGGTCCACTGGAAAATCTACCGAGATGGGTATCAAACCTATCAAGCCCACTTGGGTGATTGATGGGAACTATGGCGGAAGGATCATCACGAGAAGGAAGGAAGTCTCGGTGATCAAAAGAAGTATATAAATGGATTTAGGATAAAGAAACAGCAACAATTGTATAGATAATATAAAGTGCTAAAATAAAATAAAATAAAGGAAATACTAAGCAAACGCACTTACAGCTGGCCGCTTGAATTTGTTTATAAGCATCTTTTGGTAGTGGAAATGTGTTAGCAGAGGAATAACTAAAATCAGTATTTGGGCTAATGAATGAAAAGCGTTTTTCTTTTTTAATTCTATCACCTAGTTATTGTACCTGGATAATCCTGGAAAAAATGAGTATCGCGAAATAGACTGCTGTGATTTTTCTTGTATGAGTTCTGATATTTTGTCAGGAAGAGTTGACGTTGTTTGTTCTAGAAGGCGAACTGCATCTGTTAATACAGACGTCCGTGGATTTAGTAAGTCTGCATCATCCATTTGAGATTGTGTTGTGCGTTCGTTCTGATCATATAACTTTATGATATATTGAACATCATTGACTGTAATATATAATAATTATATTATTAATGGCTATTAAAAGAAATCGACGGTCTTTTATATTACAAAATTTCATTGGTTTGTTCTTGTTAAAATACATATAATCACCTGTAGACGATTGGTTACACCCACTAATTGTGGTTTTCCGTTGTTTTGGATTATTGGTAAGACTGGTGTTCCAAAAACACTACTGTGTAAAGAAGGTTGCCCTATTATTGGATGTCGATTCTAGAAACTTCGATTCTACATTCAAAAATAATCAAACTAAACATTTATATAATTACTTTTTGGATATAAATTGCAACATTTGTGTTATACATGTAATCACCTTTGTCATCAGATCTATGTAGCGTTCTTCGTTATGGTTGTATATTGTAGGTGGGATTTCAAGATGTGGAACAGCGAGAGTGACAGGTGTATTATTAGTGGATGCAATAGTATCTAACTGACTCAAAAAGTTATTTTTTTGTATTTGAATCGTGGGTGGTACTTCTGAAATAAATAATTCACATATATAAAGTAAATTATATGGATAGAATTCGATATGAAATCAAATCAACCCACACCTTTAGCAGGCATAATTAAATTTTCTTGTTGGCTCTTATTCGACATTGTCAATATCATATTGCTCTTGTTAAGATTTGTAGTTGCCTTTCTGTCTGTTTTCAGAATAATATCATTTAATGGATTTAGTGAATGTTGGCGCTGATTAGGCACTTCTCCAAGCGATTTAGTTATCACCATAAATTCTTTATTAAAAAGTTGTTGAAGTGATTTCTGATGTTCAGTAGGTAATTCTAAAAGAACGTGGGAAATCGAAATAACCTTCTCGTTTCCGCTAAGTGAATTATTCAAGAAGATAGATCTTAGTTCATCCACTTTCTGAAAACGAGCTGCCCATTTAATATTAAGATGTACCGTAAGGAAAAATGCTTAATTATAGTTACTGTATAAGAATACTTTCACTCGCCTGATGCAATTCTTTAGGAGCCATTTGTCCAATTAGGTCAAGTTTTTTCTTCTTTTCTGTTTGCATCATAGTCGCCAATAATCGAATATGTTCCATGACCTGTGATGGAAAGGTGCCTTTGTCAAGAAGAAATACCGACACCTCTGCTAGCTTTTGCATTGGAGCTTTGTTGCTGTAAAATTAATCTCTTAGTTTCGTATTCGCCTTCAAAGGTTATTAGGAATCCTTTTCATATAATGTAATAAAATAGTTGAGAATTGTCAAGTACAATAAGTAAGCAGCCATCAGGGGCGAAGTAGGAAAATTGACTAACCAAGATGAAAGAATTGCTTCGATCTTTTGAAGTTTATCTGGTTCCGCAACCTTTGTCTGAATTAAACCCATTGCTAGCGAAGTAAATTCTAGATCGCAGTCAGGAGCAATCTAAATTTTAGCTGATATTAAAATTAAGATTTTTTAATACCAAATGCTATTGAAAAACATGGCATTTATATTATTACTATTCACCTGATTCTCAAAGAACAAATTTTCGGAAGCATTTCCAGCAATGACGAAGATAAAAATGATTATTATCATACTATGTTATTTAACATAAAAATTTACTGAAAAAAAGCATGTCTGTGGGTTATTTTAATTTGTTTCCAACTTGTATATGCAGACCTAACACTTTTCTATCAAAAACAATACTCCTAAAATAAGTAAAACTAATTGCAAAAAAACTATGTTAAAAACAACTTTAAAACCGTATAGAAATACTGGGCGATATTCCTGTTGTGATGAAGTAGATAATCTGTACAGCGGATTACCGGTTGGGGACATTTAATTACTGACCGATATAGGTAGCACACACTACCGATGATGACAAAAACTCGTTATATACAAGTGGACTCAGAGGTGAGTGATAGAAACATGTTATGTATATGTGAAATATATTTTATTTAGCCAAAATAAATTTCATGTTAGCTAAGAAGATTTTAACTCCATTTTTAAATATTTAGTTGTGAATCTAATAAATATATTTAAATTAACCTATATAAATAAGAAAGTAAGTATACTAATATTACAAAATGAGATTGTGGGAGTAATTTGAAGATCAAGAATCAAAACAGTGGGAGGTAAAATGAGGGTAATTCCATTATAAGAATATTATGGGAGGACTGTCAGAATAAATAATTCATTTATTGAAGGTCTTTTCGCTTAGTTTCACAGAAATAGAGAAATCATCTACATTATTCTATTCCAGCGTTTCTAAAAATATAAAGGCACTTATTTTTTCAATATAAAGCAAATCATTAGTAACAAGGTCTACTGGAAAGAATTGCAAGGATAGACGATACTAGGGTTCGGTTAATCTTATCTAGCGTCAGCATAGTTTCTACCGAAGACTTATTGTTAAATGCTAGACAATAGTTTAAGTACGGGATCGAAGTTTGAAAATTGGATCCGGATTCCAAAGGGCAGAACTGAATATCTAGAGGGTTTCAGTTAAAAGAGTAGGGAAAAGAAACGATTCAACTCCTCACTTAATCCGTTCTCAACGCTTTAGAAATTAAATGTAATACTGAAAACTACAAATAAATTGACAGAAAATGAAAAATACTATTAAAACTGAAGATGAAAGAGATTGAACACCAATAGCATAAAATAATAATCGCATCAGTTTTCGTCTTATGGTCAAATTAAGGGTCATCAACATGTGTACTTAACTGAGGCGGTAGTTGAGTGCGCAGCATTCAGTGGGTCACGTATCGGTTCCTCGCCGTTTCTCACAGGAAAGTGCCGCAGGCGGTCTCAAGGGATTAAGTCACAGCTATTCAGTCTTTCGGAAGCTGATGGAGACAGCAAAATCGATAGTTTAAGCTACATTACGATTACCAAAAGTTATGTAGAAGAAGCGGCTAAGCTCATTGGCAGTCTAATTCTTGTGACTAATATAAATATGGAAACCCGCGTGAGGTACGGAACTGGAAAATGTATAAGTACGACATGTGAAATGTTGCGAGCCGGTCATTGTACCGGCCATCTTGATCACCTTCCGTCACCAGTCATTGTTACATTTAAAATACCACAGTTCAACCACAAATACACAATAACCAATACGAGTTCAGCCACCAGAGCTCTAACAAAGGATTCTATGATACCACGAGCTTTAAATGTCTCCCTAAAAACAATTCACCGAGAATTAATAAAATACGATGGAGAACTCATCAGATTCGACTCATCCTAATGACTCCAGCTTCTCTTATAAAACTAAACGAAAAACATTCTATTAACAAAAATTACGAGCCGCAAGAGAGTATAGGAAGCTTGATATAACGTTGGAATTAGTGTGCAAAAAGAATGAAGTATCTATACCATGATATATAGTTATATTGTCATGCATTTCAACCAGTATAAGATGAACTCGGATAAAACACGAACTACAACAACAACGAGAATTAAAGTAAACACTCTTAAACTATGCTCCTTTTGGCCCAATTATAAAGGAAATAAAAATTGAAGCATTTGGTAAGAGTATTTAAACAAAAAAGTAACAACCGATACTGCAGTCAGTCACAATAGGATCAGAAAAGTGCAACTTATTGACAGCAGCATCATGAAAACATAAAATCTGTACCTGAGCATTTTTGGCGAGTATTAAATGATATAAGTAGCTCCATAAGGAAAACACTACACTGCACTCAGTTAAAACCTATGGAAAAGAATAACTGATTTGGAAAACAGCTATTCTAGAGGCAGGCATATTACAATCCCGTCAAGTGAAAGACACAACTACAAGTAAATAGAAGACAATGAGGATCTATAGAATCTTACTTAGTGTATTACAAATAAATAAATAAATATTGTTGATAAAAACAATAACTTGCAGAAATCACAATAGCTAGGCTGAAGATTACAATTATCACATGTGCATTGGCGAGAACAGCTAAAAAAAGTACAATAAATAACAAAAATAAATGCATCTAACTATATATATATGAAGCAGGGATGAAGACTAGACTAATCACATAAGTGAACAGCATTTGCTACGTATGATTTGCAACTCCGGCATAACATCTAGTTTTGGTGAAAGAAAAGTTGTTGTTTTCTCATTCAATTCTAATCCAAAGTCGCCTGATGCCAGGTCGCCGGCAAGGTAATCCAAAACGAGTGAAAATGCTACAAATGATGAGATAATAGATTAAGTACAAATTCAATGGTTAAAACACCACCTAGAATCTTTAGAAACTGAGGCAAAATATGCAAATAAAAGTAGGAAAACTTACTGATAGGTTTTTCAGCAGATACTTCGTAAAATCGTGCGTTGAGCCGTAGCGCTTTGTTAACACCCTCTCCATGCGCCACTTGTCGCTTATCATAGAGGTCACACTAAAGCTGCATGATAAATCTAATTTATCGACAGTTTCTAATGTAAACGAGAAAAATATTGAACCTTATTTCCAACTAGGACAACTATAGGATCAGAAACCCCACAACACCGTTGTAACTCTGCAACATAAATGAGTTGCTCAGAATAAAGCTAATGTAACAGAAATGACATTATATTACAGTTATATAATATATAGTAATAAAATAGTATAAATGGTGAATTACCTACCATTAGCCCATTTATCTACATCATCAAATGATTGCCGATTAGTGATATCATAGACAATGATAGCAGCCACAGCATTTCGCATGTACATAGGAACCTAAAAGTGTTCTTTAATTCTCGTATATACTAAGAATCAGAATTAAATAAAAAGAATAAGTAATAATAAGCTAACCATACACCTGAAGCGTTCTTGCCCAGCTGTGTCCCAAACCTGAAGCTGCATTTCTTCACCACAGGATTCCCTATACTTAATATACTTTAATATTCAATCCACTTCCTTCACGATTTATCGTTTTAAAATGAATGTCGTAATTTTCATTAGAAACGTTTAACTTACACATCACACGTGACAAATGATGCTCCAATAGTTGCATTAAACGGAGCAATCCTATCACCGAATCGATGTCTGTAGATAATTGAAGTTTTTCCAACACCTGAATAGATTGACAAATATATTTTTAATAGGAGCATAATGAAGTTTAAAAAAATTGCCTATGTACTAGCCTGAGTTTCCGAGAACTACAACCTTTGCCCTTATTTTCGAAATAGCTAATGAAATATGTTCCTCGTGGTCTCTGACAGCTCCTCGCACTTTTTCGCACGCATAAATTGACTTGCCACAGCCCTGCATTGAGAAGTGTAGACCCAACTGAAGATTTTAATTCACATACATAATATATACATATGTACATGAAATAAATAGTAGTAACAACCTGTGTACCAATAAAAATTTATGGGTAAATATTCAGCAATTAAAGCATCAAGCACACTTTTTAGTCAGATATCACTATTAAGAAATGCAAAACAGCTGAGATAAGAGAGTAACCTTATCAATAAATATAAGTACGCACGATGATGACGACAGTAAAGGAAATAACTCCTATAACAATACTTGAGTAATTACATAATGAAATTAGAAGTTTAATATGCAAAGATAAAATATCTTTCAATACGCCGAAAACGATATGAGTCGTAATATTTTGTGTAGATGCTATATGGATAGGAAGACAAAACAGTTAAATTAAGACAAACTCAACTTAGAATAGATTTTATATTACTTTGATACAATTACTTAACTGATAAAATTATTTCCAAAAACTGTTTCAAAGTTAACTCAGTAAGTAAGTTGCTGCTTGATGCGAGTGTGAAAGAAAAAAGAAATTTCATATAGTTTAACTCTTATTAGAAGACAAAAAGTTAACACTAAAATACCTACAAAATTTTAGAATAGGATCAATCATGGTTTCTCATGAAATAGCCATACAGTGACCTTTCCTTCAGATAATCTCAACAATAGCCCTGCCACAGCAAGGGTCAATGCTGATCAGCATTATAATCAAGAAAAACAAAAGTAGTCTCAAATATATAGAGCTGTTGGATATACAAACCTAACAAAAACTGGAATCAAGAAATAACAGAACCATCGATATAGCAAAGGTTTTTCTCATGAGTTTATGAAAAGTTAAGCAACAAAGTACTGTATTACTTATATGGCTTAGTAAACGTAACGCTACTATGAAATACTCTAGTGCATGATTGCTTAAATCATTTTAACATAAAGAAATAAAGGACATTGTAACAATAAATAAGTAAAAAGAGTGACTAATATGAGACAGACTGCGGTTTAATGACATTTAAGACATTAATTAACATATCCAGGATCAAGATACATTTTTCTTCTATGGGAAAAATGCATGCTAGAATATAAGACCATATCAACGAAAATAACCTATCCCTTACAAAGAATGGAAAAAATTCGGAAAAGAAGACCATTATGTTCATCTGCTTTCTATAGTGAGAACTGTTATCTGCCTACACAATTGATTGGAGAGGGACTCCGTCTGGGGGAAAGGGTACTCCTCAAAGAAGGGCGGAGCCAAGGAACACCCCCAACATACCGTGATTTTCGTTGACAAAGGCCTGAGGTATTATAAGTAGTAAATCATAGATTGCTCAATAATAATAAATTATTACACATAATGTATTTTGGTTTGCAATACTACCGATCTCGATGCAAACAACAACCTATTAAAAACAAAGGCTAAATAATGTCACATTTTAGATATCCTAATTAAGTTCTAAGAATATCTGTGATTCTTCGCTCTTGCCTGAGGTGAACACAGTCGCAGGTTGATTACTGGAAGGATATCAATCACTGGCCGCGCCAGATAGAACCGATACAGCTCGTTACACATAAACAGAACACTATGCACACATTATAATGGGTTTTTAACTACAGTACTTTAATAGATGATTTACACTATCTTGAGTGCAATACTACAGAAATGTTAGCTACAAGGATGTAGAACTGCTAACAAGTGTTAGAATCAAATACTTAATATTGTTAAAAAAAACAGAAGCACTAGTAAATAAAAAATCAACTAAGTTTTGTTCAATTAATTAATACTTCATTTATATAATGACACAAAAAACTACGCAAATAAGTTATAATAAATATTATAATCTTATCTTACGGTATTAACACGTAAAAAAGTAAAAACATTACGTAACTGGAAATACCAATTAGAATATGCACTACAGTATCTGTGAGATAAATATAAAAAGCTGCTTGAACATAAAACATATTGTAAATATACAAAATTATAGTATTAGAGAAAATATGGAGCAATGCATAATATAATTAGATTTGAAAAATATTCAAAAAGAAGAACAGTTACAATATTATATGGGAATCATTAACTAGTTTTTCTGACTGCTTTAAATGTTATACACATTTAATTGCCTCAGTAATTATCATTAATATCGCGTAATTTAAAATACGGGACGGAGCTAGAAAAAATAGAACTGGTCACACAAAACAGTAAGTGATGGCACAATCGGCTTACACATTTATCTGTTGTCATTGATCGGCGACAGACCACAGAACAGAAATTCTGGCATCAATCCAATATGCTTCACCTATCCTTACAGTATACCAATACCCACCTTCGTGAGCCATTATGACACGGTAACTTAGAAGATAGAAGTTGTCTTTTAGATTTTCACATTATGAATTGAGCATATGAACATATGTATGTCTTATAGAAAACTTTCAAGATCAGAAAATACTTCATTATTCCTTTTTTTTTTTAAATGGAAGATGTATTTAGGTACATTATCTGTGCGCAACATAAGATTAGAGCATAGTGTCACCACATTTAAATCGGTTAAAACGAATAATAATGTATATCTTGTAAATTTACTTTTACCCAGCATTTTAAAAGTAGATGGTTTAATAGATAATCACTCAAAATTCGCTTTTTCTGTAATGCAGTAAATGTAGAAGTTTATTCTCAGCAGTTATTTGTGCGATACCAGCAACGTTATTTAGGCTTATCAAAAGTTCCATTCAAGTTTTTAATTTGCTGCTGCTTTGGTCATAGTTAGCAAATTAAACCAATTTAACTTTTAAAAAAAATCAACATTTTAAAGTATTAAGACATTTAGAAATAAATATAAATGTGATTACAAACTCATATTATCTTTTATTTATTGATTAACCCCAATATATCTGCTAAGTTTAATAGAGAACCACAATACTATTGATTCTAAATACGATTGCCTTAGAATTTTTTTATAATAAAAACCTACAAATGCGCTCATTTATAATGTTTTTATTATTCATGACTAGACAAATAAATAGGCTGAGGTGTGTTTCATCGAAAGGGAACGTTAAGATCGATCACTCTTTATCAGTGAAAGTTGATCATACAAGAGAGGACGAACGAAACAACACTAATAACACGTTTGAGCAGGTGATGAGTGGTCCGAATAAAAGTGATAAATTAAAATCCCGAATTGAGACTCATTGAGATTAAACAATGTGGTTAAATTTGAGTGTTCCTATCTTAGTTATATTTTTCTGTCAAAAGATCAAATAAATATAAGGCTAATTTTATAGGCAACCGTTTTTTCATGGTCCGTTGTTATTATTGTTAATGTTATTAGAAATGTCCTTGGGTTCTTTAGGGTTTGAATGGGAAATTGAGTTAAGACGTGATGAGATGGAACGACGTAACCTCTCATATAAAGGAGCACACATTCGAAGTGCTACCTTAATAAGAAACATGTTAATCAAGGCATTTACAGCTATTTAAAACAATGATTATCTATGACGTTTGGTTCAATTCCTCACTACGATAAAAATAAATAGAATTATTAGATTTATTAGTGATTTATAAAAGTATACCTCGTATGGTGGGGGTGGATCATCTGTTAGTTCCAGCAAAGGAATATTGTCATTTGATGGACTATCTCCAATGACGTGATAACCATTTGACCAATTAGACAAACCAGCAATCGATAACGATCGAGGTGGTATACTACGTGATGGCAACATAGGAGTGGCGCGCGAAACTTGTGAGTGAGACAAGGAATTCCTAAATAAGTTTACATATCATTAGAGAACACAAATTAAATCAAACTTTTCGGAATAAATTCCTATAACTCATTGTTAACCTTCTATCTCCTTGCAAAAAATTCATGCTTCTGCTATTGCTTAGTGGTCGTCGAAGCCGTTGGATTTCAGGAAGAGAGGTCAACTCATCTTCGATGGCTCCGTAATTGCGTAATATAATGGGCTCATTATTTGTCGTAATATGACGAGAGAAAATGCGCCGTTCACATGGGTTTATTAAAGTCTGAAAAACTACTAGTCGTGCTTCAAAATTAAATAATGAAAAAGATATGAGGTTATAGTACAATTATAAGTATTATTCCACACTGTTAGAGAACTGTGAACGTTGAATATGACATATAATAGAATATAAATGACTTAATTACTACAAACTTTAAGACACACCACATTGGCTTCTCCCTGTGGTTGTGCAAGCATTGCCTCACTGTACGAGGGAACTACAAAGTATTGCTCTCTGCGCAGAGCAGCCTCTAGTTCTACCGTTTCCATTGTTGAAGTGCGTGTCAGAGGACCCGTGTAGTTGATTGAAGATGGACTGAAATAGACTATACTATACTTGTTTTTTAAACAATTATCTTTTTTTTCTATTGGTTAATGCAAGTTTTTAAGAATTTATTAATAAAAAGGAGATTCCGTATGGTATATTGATCCTATATAAATTAGATATATTTTCATTTACATATATGAATGTTTGACATTCAGATATACAATTTTGATTTTTCGGTTCGTGATAGAACTTCTGTTTCGCTAAAGATTACTACCCCCTGGGGAATGCTCTGCCAAATTCAAACAACAGACGCTTGGGTGGAGATGTGATGGATGAAGGGGGTTAAATGCAAAATAAAGTATGTATGAAGCTCTAGTGAAAAATTAATTATTAGGTTATGCTTTCTGATGCCAACCTTAAATAGCTCGTTCCGAACAATTTAGTTACTTGATAGTTAAGAAGTGCTGTCTTCCATTCTGCGAAAATACGAAGTGGCCAAGATAAAACTAAAATAGAGAAAATCCAAAATACGAGAGGATGGAGAAACCAAGGTGGGCAAGATGAATTGAAGCATAGTAAGTCATCAAGCACTGCTACCTCCGTGAGATCCATTCCCTCACGAACCTTAAGAGAAGATACAATTTCTAAAAGGAAAATCACTATTTTTGAAGGCTAAAAGATATATCACTATATACAAATATTAAAACTTAAAGAAATATAAACTAAGTTGATAAATTATTGCTTAATACCTCCATATAATCATCACGGGCCTCATTTTCGTTGAAAAAACGAGTTCTTTGCTCCTCGAATTCATTAGCTGCTTGCATGCAGGCAAATATAAATCCACGGGAGACACGAATCCGAGTGAGAGGAAACTTTTCTAGATCGATGATTATCTTGGAAATATCCTATAAATAAATGTAATTTACTCTTAACTGTATACTTTCTAGGAAAAATCGTTCTGATTATCTATTTACTTCTTAAGTATGCTTATCATTCATTTTGACTATGCGCATATATATAGGGTAGGTCAAAAAAAAAGACCGATTTTAAAAGTTTGATAACTTTCATAATACTCAATAAAAACTGTCATTTAAAAGTGTTTCTGAAAGCTGGAAAATTAAGCTTTCCGACTATGTTAACCTCACTAGCATATTTCGTATTTGAAAGTCACAACTATCGATTTTGTGAAAGCGTTGATTTTTTTCTTTTTTTACGCGTATTCAACCTATTTCATCTCGAGTTTTCGCAACTCTAGTAACTGAGCATAGTGTTTATTATCTCGTCATAAAAAATATAGAATACTTATTGCTATAAGCTCAAATTTTGTTGTCTCGCAGTTGTATGTCATTTTTTCGCGGTAACAACCATCAAGATCTTCCATAAACAGCATCATTTCTACTGTTATAAGGATGAATAGGAGTTCTTCTCGTTCGAGAATACAATACTCTTCAAGTGATCATAAACTCGAGATGAAATAGGTTGAATACGCGTAAAAAAAGAGAAAAATCAACGCTTTCACAAAATCGATAGTTGTGACTTTCAAATACGAAATATGCTAGTGAGGTTAACATGGTCGGAAAGCTTAAAAAAGGTCGAAAGTCTTTGTGAAAATTTACTGTCAAAAATAACTCATAATACTTTCAATAGTTTGAAAATTTTTCGGTCTTTTTTTTGACCTACCCTATATATATATATATATGGCCTTGTTTTATCCTTTTTTCTTTTATCGTGATTATAGTATTTGGCATCAGCCTTTCTCTCTTCACAATTTCATAACCTTAACTCCGCATATATCGTAGATGAAGACGTTGCCAGCAGTGTGAGAGTCGACCCTCTCATAATAGACTTGAGTAGCTGGAACGGCATCTCCATTTCGATACCTATTATTTACTTTCATATTATTTTGGCTTATTTTTTTATTATTTTTGTACTCAAGTTTGTTGAAAATACTAACAATCCAACTATTTCTATAATCATATGAGAGTATAATTAAATCTACCTAGTAATTTGTCTTGTCCTTCTAACGTAGTGATAGCATACACTCTTCCACCACACTATAGGCGGTGAGCCGCGAAGGGATTTAAGATACTGCAAAGCATCATGCACACGAACCTGAAAAGTTTCATATCTACTACATAAACGTATATAGGTTTAAGAGAGTATTTACAAGGTTAAATATCGTAAAACTTTCTTTCTGAGTTCTAGTAATAGAATTTCTTTTACCTTTTTCATTTTGATCAACTTCATTCTGCTGTGCCAGCATTCCATAATATACACAATATATAGCATCAACCCAAACACAATTGGAACAAAGTTGTATCCTTGAGCACAAGGGCCGTGGTGGTAGCTGGAAATATCTCATTATTGTATATAATTCCCTTTTTACCTGTGTGAGGAGCTAAAACATAAAGTAAGAATATAGGGGTGCATTATTTTATAGGTCATCTTTATTCTAGTTTACCATTTCCTCTGTATGCTTTTTTCTACTACTAATGGATTTATTTAAGCAAATTCCCTATAAAGATAATATAAGACGAATGATATTGTTTAGTTTGGAATCAGACTCCTCTAATGATATAAGACACCATTTGCTTACTATGTGTTAGAGACATGAAAATATTTAAATAAACACCATTTCTTATGCATATTCATCTATATTTGATGAGGAAGTCCATGTGTTTTAAATTTTCTGGTTATTAAGTCATAGAAATAGTAAAAATTCTTGGAAAAAATATCCTTCTACTAGAAATAATCAATAAATCCTTTAAGACTGCTGTTTGAACGATTTCCCACAGCAAATTTGAAATTATGCTGTTAAGTTATATATCATGTGAATTCAGTAATTTTGTATGTGAAGACATTTAATTAATGTTAGATACTGGAAGATTAAGTGCAGTCGAAAATAGAGTAGTTTTCGATGGAATGACAACAAAACAGCGAAATTCAAACCTCAAGGGACTAAGAGATAAATTGAGAATTTAGACATGTCTTGGCTTGTATATAGTTACAATATAATTGATAATTAAATATTAACTAACATTAGTAATGGCTGTAGTCCTAAATAAGCCATATGTTTGAAATGGCACCACCCTGCATAGAATCCGCATCCTACCAGTAGCAACGTACACAGAAGGCACTTCCAGTATCCTGATCGACGGAACACTCGCAAGAGTCCGGGGCGATAAGGACACTAAATAAATACACAATATGGCACTACTATATACTATTATATTGCTCTCTTTTGTTTTCATTCAACTCACAGTGATTTGCTCGATATCGACAGTTCTTGCCATCTCACGACGTTCATTCTACATTAGTCTAAATGTAAATTCATTTAACATGATGTTACATTTTATGAAACACTTATTAATGGTAAAAATTAGCGTTGCGATAATAAACTGAAATTAACAAGAGAATATAGGTAATAGATGGCAGGACCTTTCGGAGAAAAGGCTTTCTTCTGGTTGTTGATCTCAAATGACAAGCCAATAAAAATAATAATAAAGTGAAATGTGTGGAAAACAGTTGAAATCCCGTCGATAGATATGACAGAAGCTGATTTCTCTGTAACTGTGGCGTATATTCCAAGAAGTCGTAAACACTGCAGCGCAGTAACAGGGAAGAGCGGAGAAGTGAAATGGAATGCTCAATAATCGAAGAGAGACAATGGGCCAAGATTGGCTGAGTCGAAAATAAAGCGCTGCCAGTCAAACTCTAAGAAGTGGAGAAGAGAATCTTCCGGTTGTAAAGCTTTGGTCCATCAGGAAGAGAAAGTAATTAGAAATCAATTCAGTGCTTTGCACAAAGCATTCATTGATATATTTCTAACTTTTAATATGAAACTAAAGTCAGGAGCCGTACTGGCTAAGCAAAGAAAAGCAATAATACTCCGAAACATGCTAGAATCTATAATTTAATCTCGTCCTGATCCTCCCTTTCATTGGAATCGGACACCATGCAGATAAAACTAGTGACATCATTAATCTTCACAAAAAAATGGTGGTTTTTAGATTTACGTATAAGTTCTAACAAGCACATTTTTAGAAAAACTTAAATATATGCTTCCAATTTATTAAACTTAATTGTTTTTCACAATGAAACAAAGTAGCTTTATACAATATGATAGTTTAATAACCAATTGCTTTATTTAACGTGCTTTATATTTTAGATAGAAATATTTCTTTGGAAATAAAACAAAGTTAGATGTTATTAACGATCCCATTCGTTATCTACAGAAAACTGAAGCAGAATGGCGCACTAGTATGCCTCAGCAGATTCATGCGCTGTGGAAAAATTTCATTTAAAAGCAGTAAAGAAAGTCTATTGAAACAATGCTAAATGAGGCAACTGATCACGAATTTCGATTTCTTTAAATTGCTGTACTGGTTATGTATTTAAAAGATCAAATTAGCAATATTAAATTAACTTATAAAGTTAATTATGCACGACTCAAGTATGTTTTATAGAGAAAAAAATTCTAGGTAAACTTAGAATTCGTAAGGATAGGAGCCTGGACCACTATTTAAGTCCATGTGAGTAATGTTGGCTAAAATAGATGAATGGACCCAATTGGAGCAGAATCAATGCATCGTCGGCACAGGGTGAGAACGAAGAATCAAGACAAGCTTACATCTATAATTTATACCGATTAATCCACCTAAAATCCAGAATTTTTCATTTAAAAATAAGTTCAAAAGATATTGATTACTACTTGACAACTAATAAAAAAATTTCCTAGAAATCACTGATTTAAGAATGAGGAAACTTCTGCCTAAGCAACATTTAGTCACTTGTAACAATAAATTCATGTAACCACTACTATATTTATTGCATTAGTAACAAAACCTATTCTGAAACTATATTTGCGTTCACATAATTATATAATTTCAGTGGAGTAAAGTATTATCCAAGATATCTATGCTATACTTCATGATTTTAACAATTTACGTGCATATTTTCTTCCATAGAAGAACAAAATCTTGAATTGGATAGTGCCAACAGTCATGTACTTGAAAAGCCATATTTATTGGAAAATAAGTAACATTATATCGAAGTTGAGTATAAATTCTTATTTACACTTCTTTCTCACCCAATGCGATGGTGCATTGATTTAGCCGCAATTGGGTTCAAGTCTCAATTCTTTTTTAGGTATATGACGCTTCACTTGTGGGATATTTTGTTCAAATAACTTACCTCACCGTAATAATCGTTAAAAGAATTCGAATGATAATTAAGTAAAAATATGCGAAATCTTCATAAAATATAGTAAGGTAAAAATTGTATATATTATACAAAGATTGCATCTACTATAGGAATATTTAGAAAATCCATATGATACGACCATAACTACTTAAACAATACTAGTTCAATCAAGCAGAAAGATCACTCCTAACTAAAATAATATTTTACTCAGTAGATATTAATTATGTACTAGTTAGTAATATTTTACCGACGTACAATATTTGCTTATTAAACTATGCAAAGTCTAGTATCTTCTTTACCATTACATGTATGTGTGGTAATAGGTTAATTCTCGACGATAAATATACATTTCAGCAGCAGTCATTGAAGTACTTCTTTAGAAGTAAATGGATAGCGTTCACCATCAATGGCCCTGACCTGATTGGCTGAAAATTGCAGATGGGCGGGTTTTCCTGTATTGCTCCGTCTCTCACTGGAAGATTTCTGGCATAATGCCAATTACTTAACGATACAGATTGAGTCTAAACTGTTGATTTTAAAAGTAGTAAACAGTGTACATAATGTGTTTAATATCAATCGCTGTATTTTCTGATGGTTTTCTTGGAGTAGTGTTTATTTTAACTATGAGTTTTTAGAGTAGGGATAATCAGAACTTCCTGTTGTAAGTTATCAAAGGTTTTTATCAAAAAATTGCTGTTCCAATATATTGTATATATTTGTGCAAGAATATTTAATACATCGTAATGTTATATAATTAACTGTTTGGAATATGGTAATGACAAATATTTCATAGATCCTGATGGGCGACTCTAGGCTGAACCATCTTGGTTCACTCCTGGAATCCAAAAACAGCACAATAAGAAAGGAGGCTGCAAATGCATTGGGAAAGTACTGTCTAAGCGATAATAAGGTTGTTGAGGTAAATTTTATTTTAAAGATAATATAGGTGAACTTTTTGTTTTTGCGAACACTAATTGCTCAAGTATTATCAGATACTTCTCAAATATTGCTGTTCACCTGCATGGGATTCGCGAGTGTCAGCGGGAGATGCTCTTCAAGCAATATTAAAAAACATGGATACATTTCTTAATAAGAGTGATCTAGACGAAGTGTCGCCTGAATTAAGAGACTTCGATGTCCATTATATTCTGATGACGTTTAAGGCACTTTTGAGGTTGGTAATTACTCTTTCTCTTATCTATCTCTATTCGGTATCTGATTGCAAAATATTCACCATTTACTAATTTTTGGGGAAGAAAAATCCAAATTAATAAGATATTTGATTTGAAGTGTCGATAGTGCATCACTTGGCTCCTCTGACTCAGGGAAGCTCTCTTCACGGCAGCAAAGACAACTTATTGACCAACATTTGGATTTACAGTCAGCTACAGGGCTTAGCTCTGTAATTTTAAAATAATTTTTCTACTTAGTTAAATATATAGTAAATTCCTAATTTTTTAATCATATATTTGAAATTTAGACGAGATTTCTAAGTGATGCTGAAGTTTTGCCTGCTAATAACAGCAGTTCGCCAAAGTGTGATGAAAGGGAGGTCAGTATTACCTTTGGATTTATGATCACTATTTTTTAAAAATTGTGAATTTTCAGTATCTCACAATAGATTGTACTATTATTAAAAGCGAACTGAACATTGAAGAGAACAATGGATATTCATGTAATACATCATATTCAGCGCTTATTGTATTTGTATGCAGGTAGATGTTTTCATCGACAGTATTGATATTATGTTGCATAATTTTCAGGTGGTTTTAAAATTTAATTTTACGGGCTTATATTCCTTTCAATATAGGCTGCTTCCACTACTGATTGATCAGAGATGGCAGTTCAGACATGGAACTGCCATTGCCCTTTCTAGAGTGTTAGCTGGTAGTTACGCTAGGTACAAATTAAGATTTGTCTTATGGATGTTATGATTGGCTGTACTTTTTAAAAACCATTTAAGTTTACCACCAGCCTTAGTCGACAATTGTGCTCTACGATTACTACAGATCTTGGTACTAGACCAATTTAATGACTTTGTCTCAGGTGATTTATTTAAGTAATTATTTATGAACAAGAGTGACTTACTATTTTAGACGTATATATAATAAAAAGGACTAACGACCATTTGTCAAGTAGTTGAATCTAGAAACTTATGATTTTATTAAAACTTGTTAGTTTTTGAATTAGTCTATTAAATAATAATTTTTTGGTCACCTCTTCTAGGACGGAGCGCAACTGCTCCCGTTCGTGAAACGTGTGCGCAGGCTCTTGGTCATCTTTTGCATAAAACGAACGAAGCGAGAAGAATAGTTATACTCAATCATCTTCGCATTCTTATTGGAATGAAAGGAGAGAAAGTCTGTAATCAGAGTTAATAGTAGTTTATATTCGCAATTTTCTATAAGTATTCTGTACCATTATTTCAGCTGTGGCATTGCCGACAGAGTGCTTTATTAGTCTTGAAGTATTTCTTTGCTGTTGCTTCTTCTTCACCATTATTTGATGAGTGTTTTGAGCTGGTCGTTTCAAGCCTAGCTGATCCTGTTGATGATGTAAATTCGGTTTAAGTACTTAATTTTAAGTTTTCTAATAGTTATTTATGAGCTATTATAACAAGTTTTGTTCTTAAGGTGGTATCATGTGCCGTAAGTACTCTATCCTCCTTTCTTTCTAATTCATCTATTGATGAACGTCGAGCACAATTTGTCGAACAAGTTATGCGGAATGTTTGGTATCTTCTTGAGCAAGAAGCTAGAAAAGAACAGGTAATATTTTTAATATTTGTAAAATTTGTATTTTTGATTTTTCAGCTCAAGTTGAAACTGCAATTTATCATTTAACGTCTTTTTATTTTCTTCTTCTAAAGCTTTTTATAGCTGCGGTCTGGTCTGGACTCTCTTGCCATCGATCTTATGTCTATTGTAGACACATGGTTGCGAGTTGAAAACACCGGATTTCTAAACAGGTTACTTTTTGAAAATATTAGTAGCTATTGATGTTTTATTCTTTTTATCTAGGAATGACCTGGAAAAACACTTAGACGGTGATGTATCACATTTATTTATTTTTCCGTCCACCTTGTAGTTTTTCAGACAACAACACATGATGATAGTGGGTATGATTGATGCTATGTTTCAATCTAGAACGCAAAAAATTATCAATTTATTATCGGTATCGTTGCGTAGAGGTGAACAAGTTCTAACTGGCGAGGTAAGATTATAGTTTTAAATTATTTTCATCCTCTTTAGACTGTTTCCTAACTCGCTACTGGAGTTAAGTTTTATTATTGGCAATACTAGAATGCTAAAATTTGTTTAGGATGTGTTTATTACTCTAAAGATCTTCTTTCGGGTTTTACTATTTGCTGCTCCAGCTGCGGACACTGTGTTACTTGAACTTGTTTATCTAACTTCATTAAGCTTGTTAGATAAATACAAGTAAGTTTATATTTTTCGGCACGCTATTTTTATTAGATTATCATTTTACTAGTTCTACAATTAATATTATTTAAGGAAAGAAATAATGGAAGGAGATTGGCTTGCTCGATCATTTGGATTATGGACTGGATGTTTGTTATTCGACCACAGAAATCCTTTAATTGGTAATACTTCAATATTATGCTTATTTATTACATTATTTGGTACCAATACATTCCTACCCGAATAATGTTTTACCAAGTACATTTTAGAACATCAACTGTAAGTTTTGTAATATTATTATTTCTTTATTCAATAAAGTTCTAAAAAATAGGATTAAACATAATTAAAATCCACAAATAGTAGAATCATCATTAACCAGATAAGTGTAACAGTATTCTAAAAGTGAAACCATTGAACACGTTCAAGCGGGAAAAATTATCGTTTTCAGCAAAACATTGTAATAGGTTGTTTTAAAATAATTAAATTACTTGAGAATACTAAGTATTTAGATGTATTTACTTATGGAGTGGATGGGCCATCGAGCAGTCATAGTGATCCTTTCGAACGAATGGGGAGTGAAGAGATGAGATTTTTATCTGACAGGTAAATATTAAACTGGGTAGTAATTTGCTTTATTGATTGGATTGGTGTTTCAGAGAGAAAGATAATGTTTATGTCACACGGAAAATTTTGGCCGCTAAGTTTCTGGCTGCTCTTCTTCAGATTCTATATGACAGCGGAGTGGAAATGAGTGGACAACCATTGTGAACTATCAAAAAAATTTTGCAGTTTAATATCGGATTGATATTGATCCTCTCTTATATAACTTATTATGTTCTTTATCTTACGACAGGTCATTGGCGGTTCAGCTTCTTTTTGTACCTTATCTACGATCTGATTCACTTTATCAAAATCTGGGAGCATCTATTATTCTTAATGAATGGGCTGCTCTTTTCAAAGCAGCAATTAATCGGTATGTTTACCATTTTTGTCATACTTCTATGCTTATGCAATTTTTAGAATGAATGTTTGATTTAGAGGAATACAAAAGGAGCCTCCGATGACTGTTATATCATTATGTGATGGATATTTACGAGCTCCTGCAAAGACGTTTGATGAGTTAACTTCGAGTGTCACTCAGTTAACTCAGGTATGTAGTAATGTACGGTTGTTTGCATGCAATTAATTTGCATTATTATTAAGGATTGCTCAGAATTTGTTGAATACTGTGCTGTCCGAGGAGTCAATAAGGAGAAACTCAATCTAGGTGAAAGTTCGTCTGCTGAAGATATTAGCAGGTGAGTAATATTCAAAATATTTTATGAAAATTTAAATGTTTGTGTACCTATTATTTAGAAAGAATTTTTACAGTTTTCTATTGTGAGTTTTAGAACAGCGTATGAGATGTGTCGTGCAATTCTTGAAGATGAGAAACATATTGAATCATTGAATGCAAGATATAATTTATTGGTCGAGTGGATGGAGTTTACAAAATTAGCTGTTAAGGCAAATTCCATGTTAGTTTTTAAGGTTGTCTAGACTGTTTAATAAGCAAATTTTTGTTTTTATTGTTATTTTTTCAGTAGAGTTTTTGCATTACTGTCTTCAACCTTATTTTACTTTGGTTTTGCTCCTGAAAAACTAACTCCAATGGTTCGCCCACTAGTAGAATGTATGCAGACCGAAGAGAACGAAACAGTGGCAGCAGAGGTTTATCAGTTTATTTGAAAATTGATTTCTACGTAAAAAAAAATTTCTTAAAGGTGTATAAGGGATCAATTCCATTGATGGTGGCATATAGTTGGTCTAGAACACCAAGACCCTACGTAAAGGTTTGATCATGTTTATGCCTTTTATAATTTCATGGATATAACTGTTCTTTTATAAATCTCCTATATTCATATTTAGGTATTAAACCGAGCTTTGGACATATTTGCTAGTTGTTCAAACAGAATTCCACAACCAGAGGATTGGTACTTATTTTTGCATTTACTTATATCTTATTGTTTTTGAATCGTTTTCGGGTCAATAAAAGTATTTAGGTCTTCTCCAACTCAGTATAAGTGTATACTTTCTCTTATTCGTCGCGAACAACAAATTAAACCAACACCACAAAGCAGGAATGCTGAACTTATGCTACTTGTGAGAATAATTATTAGTTATTTAACAAAGATGGTTTTAATTCTGAGGGTCTTAGGTATGTTCTTCGTTCACAGTGGACCAAATGCCGGAATACTATGCTCATTTTGGACTTGATGACTGTCCCAACCAGAAAGTGCTGATTATTCGATTGTCCTCCACTACGAATTCTTAAGTTGAGAAGTTGACTTCTCAAGATTTTAAAATTATGCTGAATACCAGGGAGTTTATTCAGATCCTTCTGTGTCGTTTGGAATTACATGGCTGCTTCTGGTCTCGTGTGGGATCAAGACTCTCTACATTGTCTTCTAATATGATTCTTAATCTCTTAAAGAGTTCCAATCCAGCACTAAGGTTTGCAATCTTTTCATTCTTTATATTATTCTTTAGTTTTTTGTTATAAAATCAAAGTTTTTATAGCACTTATACTGTTTACATTTTATTTAGATATGCTGGAGCTAAAAGTATTGTCACTTTTGCTAGGTCACAGTTGGGTGACACTGTGACAAGAACTTATCATAGTTTAGCTTCAATGTTAAGTAATATTGAAGTTTCAAATGAGCGGCGTGGTGCAATTGAAGCAATGCTTGGGTGAGAGATCTGTTTTTAGGTGGTTTGAGTCCTTCATTATTCTTTTTGCTTAGTATAAGCAGTAACTGTATCCAAAATAAATGTTAGTCTATTTCTAGGCTATCATATTTGGATGTACAACTGTCGGGAGCTGTTGCTCTTTTTGCGCCGCTGGTGTTTGCTCGGTTAACGGATAAAGAGGAGGAAATACGAGATGCTGCCGGGGAAGCATTTCGTAATTTTGTTCCACTACTTGCTTTAGAGGTTATTTCAAAATAATTTTGGCGTTATCCATCCTATAATTATCTTATTTAGTAGTGTTTAGGATATGAATATTTCGATTCCTGGTCTTTCTGATGAATTAATCCGCAAACGTATCGAACACGCAGATTTTGTGAATGTGCTAAGTTCTCCGGGCTGTCTACCACTCATCGAAACAAAGAATATTAAAGGTCTTTGTCCAGGAATACAGCTCAGACATTATCAATTGGTACTGTTTCAGTTACGATTCTCATTCTTATTTTTAAGAATAGTTTAAGAATGTATTTAGTTTCTTTCTTCTAGAAATTAACATATTTTCTAACTATGACATGATGATATTTAGAATTTAGCACTATAATATATGCTTATACAGGGTAGTAACAGTTATGAAGTAATTATTTTAATTATCTCTAAACTATTGTTCTTATTTAAATAACATACACACGTATATTGCTTATCCTTACATAGTTTAAGGTAGGGAAGACTCAAAAAAGTATTAAGTTTTCGAAATTTATTTATATGATCATATATATTAGTAGTTATCACTAATTTCTTTCTAACATTCTAATATTATAAGTATGAATTATAAACGAATAATTATCAAGAACCAGTCATATGAAGGTAATGGAGGGTCTCATTTTTTTCTTTTTTAGGAAGGTATCACGTGGATGCGATTTCTACGTAAATTTTCTCTAAATGGGATTTTAGCTGATGATATGGGACTTGGAAAGACGCTTCAGACGTTATGTACACTATCAATGGCTGTTGATTATGGTACATTTAAAAATTTTTATAATGTAATAACTTATCGTATTAAGTGAGCTAAAATGAATTTAGATCCAAAATCAATCCCAAAATGCTCCTTGATTGTGTGTCCGAGAACATTGGTAGACCATTGGTGTAACGAATGGCATCGATTCTTTCCTGGGCGCCCTCGTGCTCGCAGAGTGGAATGTAGTCCTGTTCAGTGGAAGGCAGCAGAGTTGGTTGTAATAGCGTATGAGGATCTGAAAAACAATATTGCATTAAGGTATATGCTCTTGCTGCTATTGTCATTAGCTCCCTTCAAAATGGTTCAGTAAGCTACTCTTAGTAATTATCAATACATTTCCTGCAATGATAAACTTACCTCTCATACATATTTTCTATTTTAGTCGTATTACATGGAATTATGTAGTGCTGGATGAAGGTCATGTATTGCGGAACCCAAAAACTGCCATCTGGAGAGCTGCTAATGAATTAATGGCAACTAACAGGCTTATCTTATCAGGAACGCCTGTGCAAAACAGGTAGGTTTCCTTTTCATTGCATGATTTAGTATTTTCGTGAAACTTTTCTTATTTTTTTATTGCTTCTTTTTTGACCATCAGAATAATTTTTGCCTATTAGTTAATACTACTTTTATCCAGAATACGGTAAAATTAGGGAAATTATTTTAAAGTTTATACTCTATGTTAGCATCACTATTCACGTAATATATTTTTTCTGATGTTTTCACATTTATAGTTTCGTACTTATTTAATCTTAGGATAAAGAGGTATTTTTTATTATATAAATAAAATTTTTCAACAGTATTATGAAATATCGCAATTTTCTCAATTAGCTTAACATTGATTCTTAAATACTGATTATTTTGTAGTCCAGCTGATCTTTGGGCGTTGTTCACATGGCTCATGCCTGGATATTTGGGTGATGAACGGCAATTTCGAGCTCAGTTTCTTAAAAAAATCCTTAAATGTCGTACCCATAAAGCCACAGCCAAAGATATTCAGGTAGTTCATTATTAATTTTTTTTTTCCAATACAGTATTCTGTTACATGAAAATATTTTAGGACGGCTCGGACGCTGTGTCTCATCTTCATCGCCTTATTCTACCATTTGTTATGCGAAGGCTTAAAACTGAGGTTAAGCATAATTTGCTCTTCGTACTGGTTATACAGTTGATTGGACGTTTTAAGAGAATTAATAGTTTTTATCAGGTATTGCGTGAATTGCCAGAAAAAAATGTACAGGATTGCGAATGCCAACTGAGCGAACAGCAGCGTACTATCTATAAATTTATTGTCGATAGGTCAATTGTTATGTATTAATTTTTTTTAATTCCTATGTATACTTCTTTATTTCTTCCTATATAAATTACTATAATTTGTTGTTTAGATGTACAGCCAATCGTGAAATGCTTCGTTCTAATCGTGGAATTTCGCCACTTCATGCGCTAATCACTTTGCGCAAGCTAGTTGATCATCCTTCTCTTATTGAAGATGTCCTTTATAAGCTATCTGCTCCTGACCATATTAAAGCTATAGTAAGTAATTATACAATAAGAAAAACAAGTGTTGTACTTCTAATTTTTTGTAGGCTCGGACTGCTTCATCCGGTAAAATGGCTGCTCTTGGTCAATTGCTTAATGAATGTGGTATTGGATTGAGTAAAGATGATGAAGATGATATGGAAGATGGTAATACTAATTATTAGTCGTTTTTTGTGACAAAATTAATACTACAATTTATTTGAACATTTTATTAGATGCACTTGTATCATCAGCTGCTCTTGAGATGCCACACCGCGCACTAATCTTTTGTCAGTGGAAATCAACAGTACAACTTGTGTCAAATGCTCTTCAGTGGTTGGTTTATATAAGTTGAAATGCTGTGCTTATTCTACATTAAATATCGTTGTTTTTCCTTTTAGTGGAGACTTTGGCTGTCCAGTTGCGCACCTAGTTCTTGATGGAACCATTCTTCCATCTGATAGGCAACATGTTGTTGATCGATTTAACTCTGATCATTCCATTGATGTGCTTGTTCTTACCACTCATGTTAGTTGGATTTTATATTTATTTCTTGATTTATAACAATTTAATAGCATGATTAGTAAAACTTTGTGGACTTAGATCGGTGGCGTTGGTTTAAACTTAACTGGTGCAGATGTCGTTATTTTTATGGATCATGATTGGAA
Source organism: Heterorhabditis indica (assembly GCA_020740425.3). Classification (NCBI taxonomy): domain Eukaryota; kingdom Metazoa; phylum Nematoda; class Chromadorea; order Rhabditida; family Heterorhabditidae; genus Heterorhabditis; species Heterorhabditis indica. The sequence continues at coordinate 299,135 of JAJAVP010000059.1, forward strand.
TCCAATGAAAGATCTACAAGCAATAGACAGGTAATGTATATCATTGTTACTTAACCTAAGTAGCGTAAAACCACATTTCTAGAGCACATCGTCTTGGACAGACACGCAAAGTAAATGTATATCGACTTATCACCCAGGGAACTATTGAGGATAAAGTTATGAGCTTGCATAGGTTCAAGCAGAGTACGGCTGATGTTAGTTCTTGTCTAATAGAATTACTTTCGCTTTTTTGTATTAATATAAATATACAAATAATTCAGGCGTTGATCGGTTCTGAGAACCGATCATTACAATCTATGGCCACGGATGAGTTAATGAATATGTTAACACTGGATAAAGATGTAGTGGTAAATGCGGACAGTGGTCCTATGTCAAAAAGGCAAAAAGTTAAGGGAAATAATGGTGATGCACATGGTATAGAGGAACAGTGGAATTTGGCTGAATTATGGGATGAGAGCCAATATGAACAGCAGTTCGATGTGGCTCAGTTCATGAAAGATGCATCTTAAGTTAATTAATACCATATGTATTTAGCTGTAATATAAATTTCGGTTTTCATCGAAATTATGCTTTATCGAATATAGTTTTTGGATGGACTTTTATTGGGACCTCCCTGGGGAAATATTAAGCACTTGAAAGTGAATATTTATGTCTTCCGCAATAGTTTGTTCCGTAATTGATTTTATTTTATGTATATTTAATTTCAATTGTTCACTCAAGGAATTGACTGTAGTAACTATTTTTAGATTAGTTTCATTATTTTTAGGCATTAGCAAGACCTAGTCTTACCAATTTTTTCTTGGAATTTTGTTGTCCACCTAACCCACCTCCCTTAACTTGTTTGGAACACGGGTAGCTAGGATTTTTCACTGAAATAAATGTCTTGTTCAGCTATTTGGACTATCATTACTGTTGCATGAAGTAAAAGTTGTAAGAATAAATCAAAGTACTTAGTAAATGTGCTTGGGAATAGAAGTATAAGATTGAGACCATGTAAGTAATTTACTTTCTGAGAGAGTATTTTATTCCTGTGGCATGGAATATAATGGGTTGTTACTAATTGAAATAACTTTCTAGAAGCATTTATATTCTGCTAGAGAAGTGAGTCAGAACAGAAACTATTTCAATCATGATCTGTCCTTCCCACGTACTTTAAAGTGTACAGCTTAGCTTTCTCTATTCTGGCCATCTATCTTGCACCATTCCTCAACAGCCGCGCTGTACTGCGGAAATGACCTGACCCCTACATCGGATTAGTCTGGTCTATCATCTGCAGTTGAATGCTTTTCTATAGTTACTTTTATTTAATTGGAATTATACCATTTTATATCATGATTACAAGCCGTTTGATAATTTGTTCGAACATATTTGTGTAAGCTCTAAATTAAGTGAGTATTCCTCAGTTATGAAAAGTAGTTTGTTAAGATGTTTCGTCATTTTTTACTGTTTTTACTCTCACTGGTAGTGTGGTCTTATGAATGTATACATCGTCCTTATGAAGCCAAGGGTGAGAAGAAACATGGTGATAATAACTACGTCATTGAAATAAATGCTGCTACCACAAAAGGTGATAACGGTACCCATGGGTTTGTGCCAGGAGAGATCTATAAAAGTCAGTTACCTTTAAAATATAAAAAGAACTTATCCAGAATATATCTATCAATTAAGTGATTTGTAAGGGATTAAAAGTCTATCAATTTCAGTTTCAATTCGTGGTTGGAGAACTCAGTTCATAGTACAAACCTTCCGTGGATTTGTGCTGTCTGCTCAGTTTGAAGACCACAAACCAGCTGGAAAATTTGAGGTATTTATCCAAAAAGAAATTTTTATTACATTATTAAATGTATTTAGATATTAAGTTCGGTTATTTATCGTCAAACCGTAAATAAATCTATTCTAACTATTAATACAATTCAATATATAATATAGATTTTAGGTAACTAAAGGTCGAGGAGATGCACGAACCTCTCCTGGTTGTAGGGAAGCCGGAGTTAGCCATTCCAATCTCCGCCCGAAAACCTCGATTCATACACTGTGGAAAGCACCCGATGTAAAATTTTTACTGTAGAAAGTTATTTAATACATGATTATATCTACTTTTATAAAAAAATAATTATCACACCTGGTATTCTTCCCTCATAGGTATCAGTAGGATGCGTGATTTTTCATGCTTCAGTCATTGAATCAAAATATGTGTGGTATGAAGGCGAAGGTAAACTCATACGCAAATTTTGTATACAAGGTTCGTTTCAAAAACAGACGATTTCGTCTTATATTTCCTTATGATCGATCTTATGAATGTTATTTTAATATATCAGCAGCAACACTATAGTTAAAATATTGACGAAAACTATAGTTTCTAGAAGGGTACCATAAGATTATTCCGGTTGATGGTGCTTCTTCTGAGTGTTGCGCTTGCGATCAAGCCAAATATGAACTGGAATTCATTGGTCTGTGGAGCAAGGAAACTCATCCAAAGGATTTTCCAACATGTAAATAAATAAATAGTATATATATATATAGTAAATGAAAAAATAATTATAAAAAAGCTGTTCTTTAGTGGAGCATTTAACTCATTTTACGGACATGCTGGGTGCTTCTCATTCTTCCAATTACTCTTTATGGAAAATGGGAGAAATATCAACGGATGGAATGAAAGAAATCGCTGAGTGGGGAAATACTTTTAAAGCAGAAACAGAAGCCAAACAAAAGGTATCTATTCGGATATTTAAAAAAAAAACTAAAGTAATTGTATTGCAATTACATTAATATATTCGATATTGCTACGATTTTATAAAAAAAAGAAACTTGACGTTAAAAAAATTTGTTTAAAGTTACGTTTAAAACATGCTAGTCATGAGTTATTTATGTGCTTCTTTAGGCTGCTGATATACGTACTCTTATGAAAATAAAGGGCTTGTGGTATCCTGAAGTCCAAGGACGAACTAAGTCAAACTTCATCGTGAATAAGTAAATTTATGTAAACATTAAGTAGGATTTAATTCGTTTTTTTTTATGTATGGACAGTATTTAATATCGTTTGTGTAAGCCACAAAAAGCTTTTATTAATTCAGATACCATCATTTGGCCTCGTTAGCAACAATGTTTGGTCCGTCACCAGACTGGTGTGTTGGTATATCTGCAATTAATCTCTGCTTACCGGACTGTAACTGGGTTCAAGAAAGGAGTTTTGATTTACTTCCGTTTGACGCTGGGACGGATTCTGGACCAACGTACATGGTGAGAATACTTACTATAAATAAAATTCACTCTATCACACAACTCATGCGAGTTATTTGAGTAGAATTCAGTTTTATGAGAGTTTAAAAAAGAGAAATGTAGCACGTGATGACTAGAACTTGATAATATCCGTATCCAGATTCCTATAATCTCGTTCGCATAAGAAAATACTTATATACGGTTTTAACAGAAAGTATTTCATATGTTACAATAGTTTTGAGATTGTAGCTGAAAAATTATATCACCAAATGTTTTAAAAGATTTTTATATTTGAATACCTGCTAGGTAAAATGTGATAGAATAACTAAAACTTAATAAATTATTTAACAAAAGTAAAGGTAGGTATTGAATTAATAGTATAAATAATAATATAAGCAATATTGTCCCGTATGATCAGTACTTTGGAGATCTATGATTTGCCTTGCTTTCCAATGTTTCCAAATTCATTCTTCCTAGCTATTGCCATAATACAATAACAGTAATAACAAATACAACAAGTGAGAAAAACAAATATTACGATGGATACTGAGACCCATATTTGAAGCAGATGGACCTAAATAGTTAGTGCAATGTGTTTGCATGGCATAATATGAAGTTTTCATAAAATGCCTAGTAAAGCACTTACCATTTCGTACAATAATAGCAAGAAATGAAATTACGAATATTATCACGAACACGAATGTAATCAATATTAGTAGTTCATGCAAATAAGTGGTTAGTGGATAAGAATAGAGATAAAAGTGTAGAGGCAGTGTTCTTATTTATAAAGAAGATGGCTTCCAGTCTCCGAATTCTCCTTCGGAACCGCGTATTCCTATTAAACCAATAACCACAAAAGACGATCCTCGCTCACCATTCTACTCTGAACACAGTGAGAGCATACCACCTCTGGCTAAGTTGATTATCAGAAGAACTGAGGTATGAAACCAGAATTATTTATCTCATTTTGGAATTGACATTCCTAATTAGTTGTATTTCGATATCTTAAACTACTTTTTATCAAGCTACTTGTCCATATATTGCCAAATCTTTTAGGTTATTCCTATGCGCTGTCAGACAGATGACGATTATAAGAGAGAGGCCTTTAATATTACGAACACTAGTGAAGATGAAGAGTATAAAGACAGGAGTAAGTATTCTCAAAAATATGAATGTGATATGAATTTATGATAACGTTTCGAGGAGAATGTCTAATGTCGAATTGGGAATCGTGGTCTCTCTGCTCCGCCACTTGTGGAAAAGGAATCCGGATGAGGAGCAGAGTATTCGTATTTCCGATTAAAGTAGAGAAGTCATTTCTTTTCATTTCCTAGAGGTTAAATGGTGTGTAATATAAATGACTTCAGAATTATCTACGGAGCGCCAATAGGAATTTCTCTTAAGAGAAATAGTGGAGATGGAAAATGTCCTAGGTGTGGTGGGAATTCTTTAGGCTCAAATGTTTCACTGCCACCGACAGACGACCGAGCGGCAATTTTGTAATGCTAAAATAAATGAATGTAAAGGTAAGGTAATAAAATGAAAATATGTAATATCAGTATGTAAATTACTAGAGTAAATTCTGTATTGGACAAGAATGTCTTTTGTTAAATTTTAACCTCTAGATTCGGATGCGTTCAATTCAAAGTGTTCTGTTGGATCGTGGCAATCGTGGAGCGACTGTTCTGTTACTTGTGGACATGGTACTAGGAGCAGAAAAAGGTAATACTCAAAATGTTTTTCCGAAACGGTTTCCACAATAACTATAGTGCAAGTAAAGTTCTTTCTATAGATCATTCTTAAACCCAACCTCAATAGAGTCGGATTGTAATGTGGAACTAGAAAGAAAAGATATCTGTGTAGGTCAGTAATTTATTAACGTATATTAGCTTTTATTTTATCTGGAAAAATCTTTATTCCACTGTACTTATTGTAGCTTATACATAATCAAATAAATGTATTTGAAAATATAGTGAATAATATCAAGAGGCTTGCACTTGTTTTAAAATGCACTAATTTTTCTAAAATGTTACTAATCGCGATTTAGGTGAGTCAGGTGAAGATTGTTCAGTAACACCTGATCCACTCTGCCGCACAACTTCTTGGAGCGAGTGGTCACCCTGTAGCGCTAGTTGTGATGATGGGGTTAGGGTAAGGACAAGGTTGTTCTTCTACGCTGAGCATGAACAAGTGAGCTTAACTATAATTATTACCGCATTATTGCTAAATATTAGTAGTCATATTCTGCTTTTCATTTCAAAATTCCTAATTCTTCTTCATAAAACCGTTTATTTTTCTTTACCGTTATTTTTTTTTCAGCGTTGCTCTCATATCTCACTCCAAGAAAAGGATACTTGTATCATGCAGTCTTGTAAACGATTCATAGAACAGAATTCGGAAGGTTTATTGGTTTACTCATCATATATACTAAGTATAATAATTTTAAGAAGAGTTATTCAAGTTAATGCATTAAAAGAGATTACGTGGACTATAAAGGCAATGGACACCTAATCTGCATAACATTCTAGAAATCTGTCAAGAGTCTAAAGAAGAGGGTCAGTGTGGTGGAACCTTCCCACGATATTGGTATAATCACAATACAAATAGATGTGAACGATTCATCTTTACTGGGTGTAAGGTAGGCGAACAGCGTTTTTGAAGCATTTATTTTTTATATCTATATAATTTTTACAAAGACTGTCAAATGTATGTGAAATTCCCAGTTTCACATAACATTTTGTTCTTAATAGGGCAATCGAAATCAGTTCGAGACTGAAGAAGAATGCAAACAAATCTGCCTTCCCGGATATGAACACGAAAAATCCTTGGGTGACTAGTTTATGATTATTTCTTTAATTTATCTTTTATTGCTCCAATTTGTTGATTCTATGTATATAATATCTGTCAATTTATATAGGCTTTTGTTTTAGTACCTAACCATCAACTTATTGACGAATTTGGAAGAAATGAAATCAGTGATGGAGGTGAATTGTATTATGTATGACCATTTTTAAAGTATTTTACGAACTAAAAATTGCTAGATAAACGGACTACAATAATATCAATTATGAATATCACAATCTAGGTAAACCGATATCATGTGAAATGACAGAGTGGAGCCCATGGGGTAATTGCTCTGTTTCCTGTGGAAGAGGAAAGAAAACCAGGACTAGGCAGATAAAAGTCTATCATCTTTTTTAATCATAAAGCTGCAAACTCCATAAACATCTGTAGTTCAACTGATAAATGTTAAACTCCAGATCTTCCCTCGCAATGGTGGTACACCTTGTCCTGATCATCTTATCCAGGAACTTCGTTGTGAACTTAGACCATGTCGTTAGTTTTTCTAAAGGTTTTTTTAAAAAATAAGACTAAACTTCCACAGGAGTGTTTGAACACAACAATCAGCTACCATTTTTAGATGAGTTCATATTTTACTTATATAAAGCTAGATGTTAACTGTACAATACTGCACCTGATTTTTAGCTGAAGCCACATCTTCTGTTTTCGGGCTTTCTCTTGCATTCCTTCGCTTTGATCTCTGAAATACGTAGTTACTATATAGCAGACGTATATTACATAACAAAATTGTGCAGATCCATTGTCACTATATTTACTTCTCCCATATTAAAGTTGGTGATGATAATTTATATTAATTCGAGTACTGTCATGGAGAAGCAACTCTGGAAATAAATAGTGACAATGGATCTGCACAATTTTGTTATGTAATATACGTTTGCTATATAGTAACTACGTATTTCAGAGATCAAAGCGAAGGAATGCAAGAGAAAGCCCGAAAACACAGAAGATGTGGCTTCAGCTAAAAATCAGGTGCAGTATTGTATCATATAAAGTTCAACTACGAGATAACACTCATTTTATTCCTTTATGTAGTCACTTTTCTATTCCAGCACGCAGATCTTGTCAAGTTGGAGCATGGTCTCGTTGGTCAACCTGCTCTGTTTCTTGCGGAGAGGGATTCCAGACAAGAAGACGAAGATTGATGAAAGGTAGAAATGGAGACTGGGAGGAAACAGAGTGCAACGAGGAAGTTAATCAGCAGAGAATGTGTCGTATGCCATGTACCGTTAAGTGATTATTTATTTAAACTCTGTCAAACTTCTCTAACTGTTCAAATATTATCTTCTTGCTTCTGATTTTATGCTGAATTTTATTGCAATAATCAATGTAAAATGAAATAATGTTGTCTTGATGAGTTGAAAAATAGGTAACAAAATTTTCATGAAAATGACTTTGTAAAGCTTTCTTAGGAATGCATTCAAAATTTTTGCTCTAAAAATATAAAAACAATCCTACTTCGGATGAGCCGTTGAGATCACATGCATTTTTCAGTACATGCTAGCGAACAGTGAGCAAACTACAATCACCACTAATTTTTCATCATAGAAGCTCAGAATAACTAAACATGAAAGATAACACTGGGGTTTTGACTTTTGAACAATAATGCGATATAAATTGAGATCTGTGGAACATACAGTGGAATGCTTTTTAGGGCGTAGTGAAGTCAACGGAAACAGGCTCGCTATTCACAGTATAACAGTCAGTAACTGAATTCTAATTTTCATTTTTTTGGCTATGATGAGCAGTCTCCCGTCGAATTGAGCAAATTTTGACACCTATCATCGTATCTATACAATAGTACTTGTTCTGGGTGGTCGACGAGGACTTTGTGCATATTCTATGGGCTCCAGTGGTGGGGGATCATGTGATAGTGTACTTTCAAGTGTTGAACTCTGTGACCTTGGTACTACGTTAAGGTCTGTGCTAGGAAAGGCCCGCGCTGTGTACTGAGTGCTGAAATTGTAATAGCATATATAAGCCTGAGATTTCAAAGAAAATAGATAATAAACCTAAATTATACCTTTGAAAACAGTGAACATGTGGATGATAAATCACTGTAGTTAGTGGGAATGCAATGAAGTATAATATCACAACCACATCAAATATGTACATGGATACGGTACTGACTGTATCTCCCAAAGAGTCCTAGGATAATTTTGGAAGTCTTAATAAAAAGAAAACCAAGCAACATCTAATGTTATGTTTTTTTTAAAATCAAACCTGGATAGCCACCATATAAAAAATTATTCCGCAGTTGATAAAAGAGCAAATACCATAACATACTGAAATAGCATTGGTTTTCACCAAATTTTATGCAACTGATGTTTTTCGAATCATAAGAAGTGGTATAAATAATATGCCACCTACAAAAAGTTCTGTACATAGATTGGCTGATGGTTTTGCGAATATGGGCAGCTAGATCATGCCGCATTTTAACAATCTAAAAAGCATTAAATGTTTTAGCAAAAAATAATAGAGGTATTTAGAAATAGAAAGGAAAATGGGTTTCACATAATTAATTTACACCTGATTTAGAGAAGAATATTCTTGCCTACAGATTGTCCAGTTTTCAGATATCGTCAGGCCAAAAAAACACTGCAATCATGAATATATTTAAATTTCACCACTAAAAATATCTCTTATTTATTAATACAAAGTCGCAACAGTTTTAAAAGAATAAGAAGATTAATGAACTAAAATAAGAGAATATAAATGTTGTGTAGTAACTAACAATTAATTGAAATAAAGCAATTGCAATGAATGCCCCAATAGAGACACCATAGTGAAACCCATCCTTTCCAACTCTTCTATCCTGTTTCGCATCGCATGTTGGATGGTACGTAATTTTCTCAGGAATAAATAGTGAGACCAATCGAAAGTAAAAGTATTCCGCAAATCCAATCAAATACTACAAGATAATAAATATTACATATAAGGTTTTGGAAAGAATCTCATACCCACAGTTGTTAGCCCAAGCTTAGAAGGAACACTATTTCTCATTCACATTAATTCAGATATCACAAATAAAATCAGCCAATGTAGCCTACCGCAACGATGACGAGTGTATACGCGATTGTATAGTAATGCGTATGAAGAGTATGTTCTATCCGCTCTACAACACTCTGATCACTTCGTGGTTCGCTACATTCTGAAGGCGGGATGCTATCCAACTTTTTGCTCAAACAAGAAGCACGAGAATGTCGTGGGGGAGGGATTGGCTGAAAGTAAGAGTTGTTTAACGAGTTTACTATAAAATAGACCTTTAAAAGTAGTTTATTTCCTTGCTTATGCATTTTTAATCTAAAATTTTCCAATCTACCTTGCCATCAACATTGGTAGGTGTAACTGGATCCTCAGTGATCCTTTCAAGACCTGGTTTTGCTCTGTGAACAAGGGGTTCTAAATTTCTTCCTACATCAATCCTTAGCTCTTTTAGAGATCGGCGGGGAAACTGTGTACGGCGAGAAACCGACGACGAAAAGCTGATAGATGACATCGATACCAAAAGTCGTGAAATAGTATTTTATGTCAAAAATGTTAGAAAGCATATTTATGAGTGGCATATATTCTACTATTCTTTTTAAAGCATATACGAGGAATTAAAATCTATCGTATAAAAGACAAAAAGTGTCCTTTGAAGAAAAAATAGCAGGACACCTTACCTACTCGGACAGCTTCTGGTCGAATTTTGCCTTTCTGCTGCTTGTTCCTGCTCTCCATCACAGTTCTCCAAATCAGGTAACATTCCGTGTCTAATATAATTTCAATTATTTTTAAGCTTTAGTATTTTTTTTACTTCAAATTGTTCAATTATAGTATTTTTTTAAAAATTGTTTGCATTAATGGACCGATTTAAATTTTACTCATACTAAAATTGAAAGTGTATGGAAATGTGATAAATATGTAGCTTGCTCCTCCTGTACAGAAACCAGTAGTATTGGCAATATGAAGTAAAATAAACGAACCAAAAGTATTTATATTTAATTCTATTTTCTACATAAATAAAGAAGGGGTATGAGAAAAAGTAGGTTAGTAGCACTCGTAACGAGGAGTAGGGTTGCATAGAACCCGCAGAATAGTATTTGCGCACCGCGTGGCGAATATTGACACATCGAATATCATATAAACCACTCTGCTACAAAAATAAATAGTAAGTTATAAGAACAGATGAATGAAAAAGAATTCTGAATACCATTTTCACAATTGTTGTTGAGTATGAGAGTGGCTGGCTGCGAAAGGAGATTAAAGTTCGCAGAAGATTAAAATTCGTAATTCGGCAGCAAAATAAATAAGTAAATCTAGTGGTTGTTCTAATATACTGTCAACATTACGCATAGAAGGAACTAGTTAGATTTAACAGAATTAAGAATTAAGTAATGCAATTCTTCAAACTTTTAATTATAGAATTAATAACAGCATACTGTAAAAGAACAGTAACATTCGGTCCTAATAAAATGAGGATGATTCTTATCCATTTATATCTACAACTTTGTGTTGGAGAAGAAAAATAAGAGAGGAGCTACCCCCAATGACTAACTGTGTACTGTTCTCTAAGATAAGCTATGAATTAAATCACTTCCAACCATATTGTCCTACCACTGAATTGTTACTAAAGATGACAACTGTAGTAATAGAAATTTAGCTAACAGATTTCTGTTGCTGAATTGTAAGCCACAAAATAATACTTCGACGTGTTTGCTTTCGTATTCATTATACAATATATTTATTATTGACACCTGACGTGGAATACTCGACATACAAGAAATTAAATGACTACCATTTATACAGAAAAGTAGTAAGTCAACTAAAGGTGACAAGAATAAACAAACCAAACTTCATATCCAAGGCTTAAAAAGATTAATTAAATTCAATATGAATTCCCATACTATATTTTGTTTACTTTGAAGTATATCAATTATCAGGTGGCTATCACCAATTAGCGCATCGATACCAGAAAATAGAATGATGAAGATGAAATCCCATTGTAACTCACCGTCGCCTGTGGGGAGACATGGTGAGGGATAGTATCGATTAGATGAATGGCTGGTCGTTATGGTATTTGCACTCTCAAGTACTGTTAAATGTGCCATCCCCGCACTGATAACAAACAGATCAAATATTTTTAGTATCTTATAATCGTTTTCAGGAATTAATTTTATTCAAAGATGAGAACTATGGCTTTAAAATAATAGTGAATATTGAAGGACAATATAGATAACGACTGTAATCTCATTATTGATTTCCAAACGAATCAGTTGCTAAACTCAATTGACAAATTGATGAGTAGCTATTGACAGAACACCAATTAATTATTATAGTATAAATATGCAATTATTTTTGTTAATGATTCCAATCTACTTTCAAATCACGAAACACCATAATATTCAAGGCGATAAAAATAATGGCTGTAATATTTGCTAGTATATAATACTCTTAAATGTACCCATAATGATTTCGATATATTTACCTATTTTGTGGAAACAGATAAGTAGAAATGGGCAGCACAGTAAGGGATGGCACAAGTCGCGCACTTCAAGTTTCACTGAGAAAAACACTTGGGATTCTGGTCCATAAAGAAACTGTAAATAAGGGACATGACAGTTCTTAATTGATATATCACTGTTAAGAAAATGATGTAGAGTTAACAATACCATAAACACCATCCAGAATAGAAGAATTGTGAACAAGGTTAAGCATAGAAAAAGCGAGTATAATAAATAAAAATAAGAGATGATAAATAATAATTATAGAAACGCCATATTAAAGCATAATTACCAACCAATAGTACATAAAATAATGCTTTATAGAAAAGTGCATTTATGTTATTTTTAGGAATCAAATATTAACTCGACATGGTTACAGTGAGCAGCGGATGTAATCATTAACGTCAACTTCTCGTCCGATTGCAGTGCATCTCTGAAACCTATTTTGGCCTTGACGTCCCACTTGAATAGAGAAAACGGGGCCAAAGAGGGATTGTAACAAAACCGTCTGACCATTATTTCTGCAAAAACACTGCACAAAACGCACCACCTCTACATAGGAATAATTAGATCCCCTAGCTAAAGTAACCTTACAAAACTATCCTTCAGATACGAAAAAAAACAACTTCTTTGAAAAGGTCGTCCCATCTGTCTTTACAACATTAACAGAAGGATCACCGCAGAACCATGAACGGCTTTTAATGCGATTGTTAACAAAAACAAGTTGGCGAATATGACCACCTTACGGCCAATTCCCATGGAAACGCATTTAGCAGCAAACTCGAGATGAATCAATACCTTATAGTTAGCAATGACTTATTATACAATACAAAATTAACTTCCATGTTATTGTTATGTCCACATAAACTCACCCCCTTTATATCAATTATAACTGCAATGAAGTAGAGATACCATTAAACTAAAAAGAGGAGTAAGCGGAAATGCAATGTAGAATAAGAGCCAAATCTGAGGTGTGCTAGAAATAGTACAGCTTATCTACAGAACATTCGTCACAAACAGCTTATGTTGAGTGAACATAACGACCAAGAAATTACCCTTCTCCAACTTACTGCGAATAACTTTTGTTGCATCATAAAATTGAGGTTGGTTGATTTATATCTAGCACAAACAGTTAAATTAATTGTTTATTCTACCCCATACTGAACAATACCCCAATATACGGATTATCAGACCATGAATGAGATGTTGGAATACAAATGTGAATAAAATTATTACAGATCCAACAACTTTTCCTTTACTTGTTTTTAGAAGCCTCTTTCCAAGAACTCAGCGCAGCCTTGGGAGACTTGTTCTGAAACAATAATTGTAGAGAATCCTTTCAATAACTTTTTTGTACCGACCTGAACATCACTTCTCCCATTCTTTGTAATCTCTGATCCATCAGCATTTATGATTATCAATGCAGGAATACCACTTACACCATATTTCGATGCTAGATCCCTAGAATTTAAGTGAATCAAATAATGACAAAAACGTGAACATAAGGGAATACCACGTAATATGGGAGCTAGCAAATATTCTAAAATCGTTATATGAAAAAATTCTAAAATCCCAAAAACCTCTAGTTTCACTAGTTCGAAAAAGGTAACGTTACCAGATGTATATGCTTAGCAAAAAACAACAAATTATTGCTTAGATCAGTCAGTAGACATTTTTTCAAGGTCATTTAAATTTTAAATAGGGTGTGAAATCATTATTAAACAACCCACTGGATTTTCTCCGATCCGAATGGTATATGGTACCAATCACCGTGACACTCATCCATATATTTTCCAAGATCAGATTCAGACCTATCAAATGAAACAAACACGATTTCAAATTCACCGCCTTCCAGTTCATCATAGAAGTCCTAAGAATTCATATTAATACGATGAAATTATTTTAATGAAAATACAATACTCCACACGCCACAACAATCAATTTTACAATTCCAATAAGGAATAAGTACACACAGCGTTATAAAATATTCTAATGTATATTAAAGTAGCCGTTTCAATATATAACTTTACCTTCAAAATTGGAGTGAATTGACGACATGGAGGACACCAGTGGGCAGAAAAATAAAGACCCACTATCTTACCCTGACATAAATGTACATTTAGTTCTGTCTGATAATTAAATCACTTTAGTATTGTAGCTTCACTTTTACCCACCTCCAATGCCTCCTCAGCAGTAGCTTTTGTACCGACCCGTTTGCATAATTGCGTTCCTCTCAGATAATCAGCCATTTCTCTGTAATAAAAACACTTGTTAATCAATAAAGAAAAATAAATACGGAAACCAGTACTATAATAAAATTTCCTAAAAAGAATAACAAAAATGGGACCAATTTTCGTGCAATGAATAGATATTTCCCAAAAATTTTATTCTGAGAGAATTTTCGGAAAAAACTACTCTGGAAATCATTTAAATCAGCCAAATGTTATGCATTCAAATAACAGCGAGTTCTTTATCATAATTTACTCGAATTTACGTATAGGTCAATAGAATAAGAGAGAATATCGCAGTTCATTGGTGGGATCAGTCGGAGGTAATTTTCTTAAAAGATAACATTTCATAGAAATATTTATAACTTTCTTTGCAATTGTACGTATTCCTTGACAAGTGGAAAACTTAGCAAGAAAAATGGTAGAAATAGACTGTTCTTAATCGACGATTCGTAGCTTAGCAACGAAAATGAACACTAAAAACTTAAATGGTAGACCTCACCACATAAAAAAAATTCAATAACATTAAAACAAATTTGTAACGCCCATAATACTTTATACTCTTGAAAGCCTAAAAATTAAACCCAAACAAGGTATGGTATAACGACACATCAGTTGGCGGGAAAACGTGACCTAACGAAATCGATCAATAACTCGCCAAGCCCTAACACACGTTGCAAACAATCTTCTAACTTTACGACAAATGTTAAAAAACCAGTGGCTCCAACAAGACTATAAAATAGCATCTTTCACGCTACTAAGATAACCAGTCCTAATAACATGGATTATACTTGATCAATGAAACCACGGTTTGCTTAAGTTTTATTGATGCATGTCCAACATGACAATATATATACATAAGGGCATCAATCGGTGATATTCATAATAGGGGAGTAAGGTTGAAAATGTGCCTAGAACCGATTACAAGCCCAAATGAGACGTAGATGTGGGACGACGATGAAAACATGTGAAATATCTCCCACACCTATCGTCTAGATTAGGAATAACACCGTCTAGTCATGAAATAATGTATTATATACACATTAGATTAGTTACAGAACCTTATTTTCCTTTTAATTTTACTACAAAATCACTGCAGGATAACTCAAAGCTTAGTAGTAACACGCAATGAGGTGGCATCCCGCTCTACTCAGTGTATAATACGTCAAATCTAAGTAGCGGGAAATCAGGAAAACAGTAATTATGACATTGGACAAACAAATGTACAACGTAGATGGCATCAAACTTAGGTTGAGGCCAATTCCACGGTGCTACACGGGCCTATCTTGTAAAAAAATATTACGCCAGTAAGTGTTGAACTGTCGTACCATACACACTTTCATCACTGTATGCGATGTACAGGAATAAATCCTCTTCATGATGGTCCTTAAAATTGCTATAATTGATATAAATATAAATAATCACTCCAGTTGGAAAATGAAATGTTAAAAAGAAATCTACTCTATACGCATAAACAACGTTTTATCTCGAGTGAGGAAAGATCAGGAAGACAAATCAGTAGTCTGATAAAGCACGCAAATATATTGCACATTAATACAATATACCTAGAAAATAAAAAAAAATTCAGTCATGGAAACCCGTACCAGTGTGCTAGGAGAAATAACACTTGAAACACCAATATCGTGAAATTCTTAAAGATATACTAGTATAGAAAATTATCTAGTCATAATTAACGTAATATTCCATAAAAACCATATGCTTCAATGTTTGAAAAATCCACCTACAACTACCGTAACACGGTTTTGCTACACAAAACAGATGCAACTAGTTCGCCGTTTAAACTGCTTACTAAATAAATGTACGCATAGAAAACCTATTCACTAGAATGATGTAATCTAGTACTCACTACGTAACACTTCCACATCCCTAACTAGTGGCATTTAAAGCAGATAATAAAGCTGAAGTACCTGATAAAGTTGTCCCATGGTAGTCATCGTTTGTGGAATGACATTGTTAACGAAAAAGAACAAAGCATCCTCCGGCCTCAGATGAATCCTACAAAACCCATGAATATGAAAACACTAAATTTTGAAGAAATACTAAATGAACCTCTTTCTTATCAGGAAATAGAACTGTCCGACAGTGAGATCGGAAGGCACCAAATACTTTTTTTTATCTAAGTCGCGTAGCCGGGATTTTGGAGCCTTCTCTACTATAACCTGGAAACGATATTTAAAAAAATAAATGTGCAAGAATTGAACAATGGGTAAAGTCACCGATACTACTTGCTGCTATATAAACACATACATTAAATGAGCTTACTGGAATTCTATCAGGATATTTCCTACGGATCTTATCTCCCTCTGCACGACGTTTCTCAAAATTGTTTTCCTCCTTATATGCCCACTTCATCCTGTTCGAAAAGAGTGACTGGAAAAACTCGTGGAATCTAGTTTCTTTTAATACAAGAAAAATTGCAATAAAGAAAAACTACAGTGGAATGAAATAAGATACATTGCAAAACTGAGTCCCACAGCTGTTTGACTCATACAATAACTACAATACATAACTACTAGCTCCTCCAGTATAATGCACTTCTCCATTACGACAGCGATGCAACAACAGGTTCAACCAGTGGAAAGCAGTTGACTGACTAACCACGACCTAAGACAACAAGCGATCATGTGACAGCAAAGCGAAAAAGCGGCGGGTCGGACGCAGAGAACCAGCTGATCAATGAAACAGCATGAGAATAGTATAGAGTGCAGACGATAGTCAAGAATAGATCATTCGATCACGAAGAACACAGGTGTACAGCGTAATTGGTTCAGTTCAGGGACTGTACAGACCTTTATAGCAAATTTAGGAAGAAAGCCTAACAGTATATGAGAATTCGAAGGCTGGTGTTTCTCTTTGATTTATATAATAATATACCAATCTTGTCAATGTGCTAAAATAAACATGTCGCACTACTACTAACAGTAGTAGACTCGAGAGATATAACCCTACTCACAGGAGTAGGAATTTGATAACTTTATTAGAGATCCTCACCATTTCCAATTAAATACAGATACCACATATTCATATATATATGTATATGTGTATATATATATATAGCCGGATATGAGAAATGAGTACATACTGCCACAATATAAAATGAAAATCTACTCATTATCATTTATATGCGAAATTACTTTAGAACTGAAGCACTGGAACACTTTACTCTCTTTGAAAAGCACAGGTATTTCAAGTTAAACATAAGTGAGAACTATTTCACAACATTCCCAATAGTGATCAGCTGACTACCGCTCGCGCCGCAGCGCATCCCTGAATCAAGTGTGCGGGAATATGGCACCATATCATCGACATACTGTAATCAAGCCAACGTACTCCCACTTAGCACATACATCAAGAGTGAACTTGGCTCTTATGTATGTTTGCAAAACCATGATAGGAAGAAGTGGTATACCAACAAATAGTAATCAACCGTGATAAATGATCATACAATGAGGGAATCACTTTTATGGCTAAGACAATTACAATCAGTGTTGCCAAAAATGAAAAACGGGGTTCAACTCTTTGAAACACATTTCCACAGTATACGGACAATATGAAAATACCCTTAATAAACATACACAGCATTGATACAAATTAGCGTGGGATGCAATACTACATGATACACACCTAGTAAATTTACGTGGTAGCTTAATATTTCGGAGTTGTCCTCAATATAGATTTTCAAACATAGTTAAACTATATACGAAAACTGTGAAAAGTAAACTAGATTATATCCAATGTCCTAACAAGCAGCACATTTTCTACCTCTTTAAATTTTCTATTTTCTAAAATCCCACTAATTCTCATTTTTGTAATTTAATTCAGAGTTATAGTAGCTATACCTTGATCTCTGTAAACTAGAACTACGATTTCGCTTGGAAATAGGCGAATATGAGTAAGAACGTGTGGATCTGTTACTAATCTGCTTCCCTAAAAGAATAAATGTATGAAAGAAGGATTTACCATCGAATCTAAAACTCGTATAAAGGACTTACGCTTTCTATCACAATTATAGGCACAGGTATTTTTAGTATATGGATGGTCTTCGCTCCCGACCCCATCACCATCTCCAATTTGCTGTTTATCCTCTCCACCACTCTCACTTAGTGTTTTCATCATTTCTTCGCATTTTTCCTTCATTTTGGAAAACCACTTAGACCACCTGCACAATACTACATCTTGCAACAAATTAGATATGGAGCATTGAATTTTACTTGATATTAACTTACTTTTGGAGATTTTGGAGAGTGGGACGTCTTCTAATTTTATCTTCAATGATTTTCTTAGCTGAATTCGAACTCATTTTCTTCATTTTTTTACGTTTCTTTGTCAGTGGTTTATCATGCACAGTTTGACCTCCCCTTAATTAAATCCGTCTATGCATTAAGTTATCAATGGTCTTAATTAATTTATCATATTACTTACGAGTTACTGACACATTTCTCTCCCGAAGTGAGGACTTCAGAAACAATAGGCTGGGGACCATCTATTTCATTTTTTAATTGTTCTTCGACTTTGACATCTTCCGTATCTACTTCGGTAGTTTTATTTCCACTCATATTTACCTCACCGGATGACTAGAAAATGAGTTAAGAGGAATGATCCAGAAGGATATAAATTTTAGGGAATCCTCATTAATAAATAGTTGACTAACTTCAGAACGCCAATTTATTTCGTTTTTCTGTGTTCCTTTATCAGAACCGTGGTCATAAAATTCATCTGAAAAAAGTGATATTCAATTAGCTGGAAGCGAACATAATTAATAATCGTACATTTATTAATAGTTGTAGGTAACGTCTCACATTCCGCTGATACTACGACAGAATCATCACAACTATTAAGAGGGTAAGAAACTACGCGTTCTAAAAACGGTGGAAGTATTATGATACGAAATGAAAGAAATCCATATAATTTTAATATCAAGAAAAGTCACAAAATTATGAATTCCTACTAATATTTAAAACGCCACAAATGTGATAATAAAGTATTCCCATAAATAATTCAATAACTCACGCTCTAAATGTTGCCCTTGTTCATCACTTTTATATGAATTGGAATTTTCGACACCTTCAATATCAGTGTGGACAAGTGTTTTTTCTAATGGCTTTACATTAGATTTCGAAAGTGGATATGGATTCAGCCAGTTAGGTTCATCATCGATTACTATCGTGTCATTATTACTGGATGGCTGTTCATCTCCCATTATTACCACGGACTGATTCCTTTAAGAGATTAATATGCCTAACAGTTTAATTATCCAAGATCCAGTAGGATGCTCACAAACTCATTAAATAAAATAATTATTCCTAAAAATATTCGCTCATAAAATATTTGAAATAATTAGTAATACATTTATTTTGTATAAATTGAAAACCCTCCTACCATTTTTGATCAGAAGAATTAATATACTGCATATATTGATTTCCTTGCTGGGTATGTGGTGTTTTTCCATATTTGCTTAATGCTTTGCTAACTGTACGAACGTCGAAGTCCTCATCGTCACTAGAGAGGTATACTACCTAGAACAACAACTATTCTGAAATTCCTATAAACTAAATGAACGAAAACTATACTGAGGGGACGTACATTTGTGTCCGTTGTATGGGGGCGGGATCGAAGATTGGAAAAATCAGATACTGTAGAACGAGCGGCATTTACACCTCTTTTCGATGTCTTTGATACTTTTGACAGAGGTAATTGACTAGATTGAACGTCACTATAGAGGCGTGAGGATGATCCTCCAGTATCACTCTGTTAATAACGTTAATCTAATTTTATTTTACACTGTGTTCAGCAACAGTTCTTATAAATAATTTAAGAATACATTTGCTGGAACTTTACCATAAACCCATTCAATAATCCAACGCGGAACTCATAGCCAAATGCATCAGCTACATCAATGCGGCAGGCAGGTCGTGCATAAAACTCTCTCTCAGCTTCTGATCCCGATGAAATGACTTCATCCTATATGAAAAGCAAATATCTATAGATATTTTTAAGAAACAACACTAATAAAAAATTCCAGAAAACGAACTCTTACGAAATTGCTTTCGCCCTGTCTTTGTCTCTCGTCAAGGCTGTCAACTTCATCAAGCACAACAAGATCATTAGAATCAATATCTTGAGAACTTTCTATATTACTATCATCATGTAGAAAAACAATATCTGAAACAAAGTGGCTTCAATAATAATCTCATTAATTATACTCTAACAAAAATTATACCATTACTGCTTGAAGGATTATGTTGAATCCTAGACTGTCTTTCTCTAAGATCCGCAGATCTGTAAAATACCACTTCCATGTTAATAATTTAATTAAATGAATACCAAACGTTTTATTCTTTACAAAAAAAAAATAACGGATCATAGCAAATAAAATAATATACCAATGAAGACTATTTTAAATATTGAAGTAGAAACGAGGGAACAAACTTACGAATAAGAACTGCTTTTGTCAAAATCTTCCATAGATAAACGGCTACTTGCGAAATCAAATAGCTCACGTTGAAATCTATCGATATAACGAGGGTCGATATTAAAGCCACGCATTATTTTCTGTAACAAAAATTATTTGTTTGAATACTTAATCATGAGATTAGTGCAAATACTTAATAAAAACATGATTAATAGTGCAGATCTAAGCAAAAAAAACTATACAAAATATGTAGCAAAGATTTCAAACCGCAAACGCTGGAGAGTTTATCTGGTGATTTAAGCATGTACTGATTATATCCCAAGCCAACCGTTTCCGTCGAGAGGTCCACAATACATCCTTTCCATTTGAACACCTCTATAATGGAAAATACTTTTTACAAACCTAAGCAAAGTTGTAATTATAAGCACTCACTGTTAACCAAACGATCATTAATTCCCTTTTAATAAATGGGATGAGTCTTGTACGACTTTCATTTTCACTAGCCAAACAGTTTGCTGGAGTGAAAGGAACCTGGAAAGCATAACAATATATTATTTACAATCCAAGTAAACATTAAATATGATATAAAACTAAGCTTAACAACAAGCTAATTAATTTCAATTACGACTTAGTAAATATATCATTGATATTTAGACCCGTAATAAATATTTTGCATTCTATGTATATTAGCTCTATTCTACTTTAATAAAATAACTATGAGACCTACTCGTATAGCGTTTCTATCAATAGGACTCCAGTCAAGATTGTCCTCATATATGATGCGACGAAATGCAAGATTTCCCAATAACTCGCCCCTAAAATGTATATTTGTAATTTCAAATTGTAATCAGTCATAATTAAATATAAATATAATGTAGAAATAGTCAGAAGTATACTCTAATAAAAAATAACACTAAGAACAAATAATAATTGACAACCTTGTCATTGAAGCTGCTTCACGTTTGAGTAGATCAAGTCTATTCAATTCATCCACAGCTTGCTCATTTAAACGAGCCAAATCAGAAGACCTACTGTACTTTGCTTTGTTTCTATTCCTAAAATTTAAATTATTTATTTATGGACTTTATTTGAGCTATATTCTTTATACAATGCAGTAAAATAAATGTTTTACATTAATTACGCTGAGGTAAAATAGATGCAAAAGTCATATAGTACTCGAAACATACATCATATGCTGGATATGTGAAATCTTCTTTTGAATCCGTCTAATTCTGAGTTGAATACAAGTTATTTCATCGTGTGGAGGCTGCGAGGATCCTCGAGCAATTAAACGAGCTGCTTCAGCTTCAGCTTGTAGTGTAGATAATAATACACTTAGAAATGAACCTTTTCTATATAGCTGGATAGAAAACAGAAAAAACGAAACAATGCTAAGTCTCCTAATGTTTTTATTATATACTTACACTTGTTGTAATTTCTTATGAAGGGAATGCTTGATTTGTATAACAGGGGCTTTACACAATGGACATTTGCCACTATTCTTCAGCCATTCGCATGTGCAAATAAAGCAGAAAGTATGTGTACAACTATCTAATTCCGTCTCATCGTTAATTCTGAAAGAAATACATTGAGCACACTATAATACTAATTATATAGAATAAATTTTTTCCAATTAATAACGTATTTCAAATTTGAATAAGTACTAACGGTCCTAAGCAAATTGCACATGGATCTTTTTCTTTGCTCTTAATTTCTTCTAACATAATGTTTTTGCCCTCCTGGGAAAGTCGTTTTGTTTCATCACTCTGTGCGATCAAAGTGGAAGCCGATGGGCCTTAAGGGAGAAAAAGAATAAGAAACCGATTACAAACTTTATTTCCCATCTAAACATTCTTTATATGACTTGAAATGATTAAAGATAGACTAAGATGAAGATTCCGAATATAAATTATAATGACTGTTATACAAAAAAAACACGTAGCTCACAATTTTCTACTTTTTCTAGAGTAAATTCAGTCGCTGATTTTCCATTTTCATTCAACGGCTTTAAATTTGACTCCAAATGGTAATCTTGAGTAGCGGAACTACTGCATTCAGGTGATGCAATACTACTTGTGCCTCCTGTAGAGACAGATCCCATGAAGATTATTCCTAAATATAGCTTTAAATGGCTAATAGAATAAATCATAACATAGTCTACGAATTTGAAACTTTTTAACGAAAAATACTTTCGGAATAACTCATACTGGTATTATGTTCAAAAATCAATCCAAAGTGCTTGAAAGTACCATTCTTTCTTTTTCACATTCTCATTACATAGTGGAATCACTTAATCCGTAAAAAGTGAAATATTGGTTGGTTAGAGTGCTATCAATTCTTATCAATACTTAAAAAAGCACTTCAGTTATTACTCTAGTTCTACCGCTTTATTATAGCATATAAGCTTGATTTAAACAATAACAGTTTTTTTCGAAAATCTAAATACTTTAAGTAACTATAATTCTCACCCCTTTTAAGGACGGATATTTCTATTAATTAATAGACATTTCTACTTAGCGGAGAAGAGAAAACCATTAAATAAAAATCTGCTTTTCTACTAGCATCCACAATTTGTAAAAGGAACCAACGATTGAACTATGTACCGTCAAATGCTGGGTTGAAACAAGGTCCAAAAATGTCCTTATATAATCTTATTGAGAAAAACATCCATAAATATCAATAAATATTACGTAATTTAGAAAATAAAGAGCATCCACTTCATTAGAATATGTGAAAAAAATTGTTAGATAATGTTAGGTACTGGTAAGTGCAAGATTTATTCGACTTAAACAATAAAGTAAAAAAAAATAGAAGTTACTAAAAACAGGATGATATATAACTACCAATTTTAATACGAGGAAAATTGCTTAACACTTACTCAGTTTGGATACTGTAGAATTTAAAGTGTTCAAAGTGTATCTATTATTTGAGGTGATGGATTAAGAGTAAATACTAACGTTTTAAATAGATTCTTTTGAATATTTGGGTATTTAAATATTTAAACAATAATCTCAATGTAAATTTTATTCTGACGCATACTTGTTACTACGTAAATCTATTGCTCAGGTATCTTCTTGAAGCTTATTCTTGAAAACTAGCTCTTATAATTGATCGTTTAAAACGAATAAGGATTCGTATAATATATCAGTACTTTTAATAGAGGAAAGTTACCAAATGGAAACGGAGAAACTTCGTTTTGCTGTAAGCTGCTCGAGCAATATGAATCGTAGTATGGAGGCACATAGTTTTTTGCAGTGAGTTAATGGTAGAGGTTTTGGATTATTTCTGCTATAGTTTCATGCAGAATTATAGTTAAATTAACGTAAAACTACATCAGTCGGTTACAAAATGATACCAATATTTCATAGGAAACGTGGGTTTAACGTTGAATCATACGGCTCTGGTAATCAGGTCAAACTGCCTGGAACAGCCATAGACAAACCTAATTGTTATGAATTTGGAAAAACTACCTACGACTATATATATGCTGATCTTAAAAATAAAGATTCTGCATTGTAAGTTTCTCAGTATTTGATTAGTATTGTCTTTAATTATTTATTTCATTCAATGAATTTTTTTATTATTTGAAACGCAGAAATGGATTATAATTCTGCTTTGAACGTAAAGTATGAGTAGAACACAAAGTGATTTGCTTTTTTTAAGTTACACACAGAATGGTTTACTGAATATGTTGGATAGGAACAGGCGAATTAAGGAGTGCCCGCAAAAATTCCAACATGAAACAAAGGAATTCGACGTTATTATCTGTCTCGAAGAAAGGGTTTATGATCAGGTAGTTTTCTAACATGTCATTCTAATTATAAAATCCCTTACTATTCGGATTACATTCATATTTTAAAAGAAAATCAGTTTTAGAAGGTTCTTATTTCCTAACAAATTAGTAGGTTACGTACAGTTAATGTAAATGTAAATGAGAGGCTCCAATTTGAGGTGGTTGACCACCTTCAAAGTCGTATACAAGTAAGTGGAAATCCGGTCCACGTGATTAACATCGACATTGAAGATAATCCAGAGGAAGCTACGATAGGTGCTTGGTTCGTCTGTGATTTATGCGCTAAGGTTAGATCTAATAGAAACGTTAGACTACGTTTATCAATGTTTATTAGATGAACCGTACGAAAGGTAACTCATAAAGATCCCCATTTCGAAATGCTTTCAGTTAGAGAAGTGCGAAGATCTGGACAATGAAATCGACGAAATACTAGGTGAATTCGAGGCGAAAAATCAGCGACGTAATATTTTGCATACAATATGTTTCTATTGAATTCTTAGATTTTATGACTGTCTTTGATACATGGATAACCAATAAAATACTTTATCTACTGTTAATTTATATCCATAAGTAAAAGCTTTTCAATCATCGAACACGTATTCTGTTATTTTCCGGGTTGAGTTATATATCTCTTGGTCAGATTTTGTTCATTGTCTATATCCAAAGGTGGTTCGCATAGAGAACGATCGTCCATGTACAACTGCAGCAATAAAGCTGTTATTTTGGTAGCCTAAATAGTATAAGCAGAGCATGACGCGATGAACCTGGAATCGTCTCCTTTCATGCGCCTTGAGCAGAAAACGTTCCTTATAGCAATTGTGACAGAATTCAGAACGAAGAAGCCTAGGAGGGATGGTACATGTTGGGAAAAAATTAATTGAACAATGAAGATTCATACTTTCATACTTGCAAAACACACATCCTAATCCGCAGATCCACCAAGTGCTTAGACAACATAGTAATCCAAGAACATTGTACTCTTTCTCCAAGGACTATATTATCTCATTATTATTTTCCATGATGATAAATGCTTAAGTTACATATGATGCATAGTCTCTTATACCCTTACCATATGATGACACTCTGGACATATTTGTAACTCCTTTTGATACCTTTCTTTGGTTGAACCTTTGTCGATTATATCTTCGCTTAACATTCACCGCTCAAGTTTAACCCAAGGCAAGAAATGGTAACTTAAAATGTGAAGTTCTCTAAATCTTATCATAAGATGGTAATATTAAAAATAACGAATTTATTAAGGGGAGTGTACTCATGAACTTGAATTATATTTTAGCTTTAATTTCTTTGATATTCATTTAGAACCTAAGTTTAGATGTAATCTCTAAATATTGTTGATGTCTACCCGAAGGTTATTAGGAAGAAATACGTCAATCCTCCGATCTGTTGCATGTATAGTAACCTTCTTTCCTTCGAAGTCACCTGGGATCGCATCACTTGATACGTAGAATCTGCGGATAAATTCCTAAAGAGAAGCAGAGTTTATAACGATAAATAGATAAAATATTCTATCCCACAGAATTGTTATAAATCATAGCAAAACTGACAGGTAGCTTATCAAATTGTAGAATAATGCTTTTTGCTAGAACGTCGATGGAATAGAATGTCTTATTTGTACTACTGCATACTAAGCCAGCGGAGCATCGTGACCATCCTTCTCTGAACAACGCCATACGACTGGAATTTATTCCTCCAATACGAAGATGGAGACGGGAACAATCCTATAAATTCTTAAACAATTTTAGACCAATGCACAAGACAAGCTAATAACATTCTAGCAAATATTGTTATATTAAGTAACAATCTCGCCTCTAACTGTTCATTTTCTATAAGCAGGTCTGTTCCATTAATTTCAATCTCGTGCAGACGACCACAGTTTTCATTAACAATATCGGAGTAATCCTTCGGTTTGACTGTATAGAGATTAAATCTATATTTATCAAGTGAAAAAAGTGAAGTGAAATGAACCATTGAGCTCCTTTGTTCTAGGAGGTCCAGTGAGGATATGCCACCACCGCCACGGAGGAGCTTGGTAAACAATCGGAGTTCGACACGAACGACAACCATTACAATGTTCTTCAAAAGTAAGATGTGCTTCCATACTGATAGGTGATCGCTGCAAATTTAAAGTGGGCTAATAAGCCGATTTCTAATATAAAAATAAAAATAATGAAAATAAACTACCTTCATCATTTCCCAAAAATAAGCCCATCGTCTCTTTATGCTACCAAAATACCAAAATTTACGACTTTTTTCTTCTATATGTTGAAACCAACCAATACCAATGTCTCCAATCCCATATAATGGCTGCGAAGGAGATAAAGAATCTTCCTAGAAATGTTAAATCATCTACTTACTTAATGGTTAATAATAAAACTACTTATCTAATTAACTCTTACATTTGAAAAATACACAAACCATAGATAATTCAAAAGCAGCAACGCTTATTTTCTTATCTTCAATTAAAGCCATCGCACTTTCACACATATAACGAACATCAGTATCAGATTCTAAATAAAAAGAACATATTAACTACGTTTGTAAGGTATATTTCTAAATTAATAAGGTGTATTAAAGTAAATACTAACCAAATACTTGTGGTATTAATCTTTTGAGTGTTAAATTGTTATATCCTCCAGGGAAAATTCCTACAGGTAAAACAGGAATATCTCTATAAAAATAAGTTCGACAATGAAGCCTATAATCTGTCCAGTAATAGGAATAAAATTATGAGTGGGCTATTATACCTATTTCTTAAGATTCCTGTAATAACACGCCCTATAGTACCATCACCACCTACAATATAAATTGCATCAGCTTCCTGGTGATCGACTACAGCAGCCAATTTCTCCAACTGACTTTCACTATTAGCCTTAATATATAACTTTAGCTTGATTCACTAAATAAATAGGGAACGAATTTTGAGCTCCAAACCTTAATGATATCAACTTGGATTCCAGCAAGATGCATCAGAGGTAGTGCATTTTTAATAAAATCATCATAGCAATGCCGTTGATTTGCTGATACATTTGCTAATACACAAACACGGCGTGGACGGTCTTCCGCTGAAAATTATAAGAACTGAACATTATAAGACTATGGTATATTAATAATGTAAGACGTATATATTATAATGTAAAACAGTACTGTGATTTGTGTAAAACGTAAATAAGATAAGAAGTAAAAGCATGTAGAAATATAAGTAAACCACTAATATAAACTATGAACATAAAATGTATATACCTGAACATGTCATTTGACCAAATTGTAGTGCTTGTTCAGCATATGCTGTACGAATTTTTCTATTCCTGAAAAAAAATTGAACTATTTGAAAATAAATTCTAGAAAACTGGAAAACATAAGACGTATTTAGCTTACAAATTCCACTTCGCTCCATAATGGCCTCCTAAGTAGAACAAAAAACTAGCAAATGCTGTCTTTTTCTTATTATCCCACAACGTTAAACCCACCCTCGATAAGACTTTTGCCATAATCTGACGATGCTTAATTCAGTATATACATTACCTCTGAAATATCCCAACAAAAAAAATAATCCCGAAATGAACAGCCAATTAAAGTATTTCAAAAGATGTTTTCGTTATTTTTATTAACAAAAATGAAAATCCTACTGTGTACAGAAAAACACTCTAGGAATGATAACAAGTACGACAACATACAAAACTAAAAGTTCCTACTCTGAATAATATTAGAGAACATTGGAAGGCGTAAATATGAGAAATAAATAAATCAAATACAGGAAAAACTCATTCAAATAACTTATAGACGTCTACATGAAAAGGCATCCATCCCCGTATAAAAGTGAGATGCGGGGAGTCCCAAAAAAACGGTCAATAAAATTTTGGATACCGAACATTGAAATTATGACAATAAAATTCCTAAATACAGACTAAGTATCAATACCAAGATAATGTAAAGCAATTTTATGCATATTTATTGTGATTATGAAGCATTTCAAGGAAATTTAAATAATAAAGACTATCATTATATAAATATTACTTAAATTGTAAGTAATAGTTAAAAGAACGTGGCTTCAGGCAATGTATCACAATAAGTTAAACACTGAATAAATCTGAGATTCAAACCTATAGGCAAGAATTTACTTTCCTACTCCATCATTTTTAACTTTAAGTAACATAAGGCTCATACATGCTGCTGCATCTTCTTGACTATCATGACCTCCCTCTTAAAATAAACAACTTCCCATAAAATTGTCAACTAAGATAATGATTTAAAAATAAATAAGTATTCAAACGTAACTGACCATCTTCCTGAATAATCTTTTGCAAATAATCACTAGCAAGGTTCTTTAAAGCTCTCTTGAAAGGGAATCCCTGCCTGAAAGGTTTCACTTGTCAAATAAAAGCATTAAATCAATTTTATATCATACAAAAATTTTCTTTACACAAAAAGTAACTTGCTTGTGCTCATAAACGACTGCTGTGTCAACAATACGATTGTGAACGATTCGTAAAGCTTTAAGATCGGATTCAAGACTGTGACCGATTAGAATAGTCCGCTCGTTGACTAGCTCAAATAGACGATTTTGAGCCTATAACATAGATCATATAATAGCATCTCAGTAAGAGATTCAATATGGAAACTAATCAAGGATTACGCATTACTACGAACTAACTTCATGTATATCCGTTGTTGATGTTTCGACTGAGTTCGCTGTTAATCCAGAAAATCGTGTATTATAATCCACTACTAAATTCTTCGGTTTCACAATTAAGTCGAGGATTAATTTATTATTTATGTCGACGACAGACAATCGGGCAAGTTCTGGCCCCCAAACTCCATAGACCATCTCACAGTCTAATGCGAATACCTGAGCATTAGGAATTAGTTCCCACAATAGGTGGTATTACAGAGTAGATCTCAACTAACTCTTAATCTACTATTAATACTATCCTAAAATGCTATTCTCCTAACTGTTACTAATAAATTCGTTAAATTAAATTCAATAAAATGTTCTAAAGTTGAACTGAATTTCTGAAAGTAAAGTCAGCATGATTTAATACTACTCTTGATCCAAATTCGAAATACACTGGAATTCTATATTGATTAAATAGTATATTCCCTTTTCCAATCAGCATTTAACAACCCTACCCCTATATCTCTGCAATCCCTCCTCTAATAATTTATACACAAGTTATTAATCCTACAGATACTAAACACATGATGAATGTATAAATACATAGAATTCTAAAGGAATATAAATCTAACAGTTATGGTAACTCTAACTTGTACACTAGACTAGAAAACACATTGTAAGTCTTTTCTACATAGTAATGTACAATATTTATACAACTAACTTTATTGTTACGTGGATCATTGTCACCATATGATGGAGGTGACAGTACGAATTCAAGCAAAACGTCCCTGCTTAAAGTTTCACTAACATGCGCATCAGCAACGCAACATCCAGGGGTTGAACGATCTGTGCCACAGCATGCATAGTAAGATTCACCTCGCATGCCTTAAAAAGTGAAATCAAAAATGGAAGGAATTATTCCAAAAAATGAGAAGGGAACATACCGCCACGTTTTTGTAGGTTTTTAAAGTGATATATACATTCCGATCGTAAAATTAATCCTTTTTTATCCAATGTAAATTCTTTATGACATCTTGCACAATAGCGTACCAAATCTAAAGAATACCAGATTTTCATCAACTTGTCGAGAAAAATTAATTTTTAAAATCTCTTTTTTAAAACTAACCGTCATTATGAGCCCAAGATTTAGATGATTTAGACTTTTCAAAATGACTTTGTTCAATCGTTACAGCCCCTCCTTCTCCAGGAGCAGGCCTCGGATAACAAAAAAAAGACCTTATTAAGAAATAATACAAGTGCGTCATAAAAACGAAAGAATTAATGTTGAATTTATACATAATAACTAAGCCTATCAAAACTAACCCATTTTTCACAAGTTGCTCTTCTGTCATTAGATGCTTTGATTCAAGAGCTTGGTAAAATACTAACTCAGCTAATCCAACATCTTGTTTTTGACTTCGACGTACGCCAACCGAAATATCGTTAACATGACGACCAGCTAATACAGCGTGATGGGACAGTGCTTAAACATGTTAAAAATACTAAGGACTTAATATGCATTGGTTTCACTTAAAATAATTGGATAAATACCACCAAGTCCATAGTATATTTCACCTCACGTATAATGTATAATTTGTTAATAATTCTCATAACAATTATGACAAATATAGTGGAAATACTTTCTATTACCTGCTCTATCACCTTTTCAAATTTCTAAGGAGATCGAATGGTAACACTCTCGTCTGTTGATTCTGACCTACCGGAAAAGTAGGTCGTTGGTGGTTAAGTAAATCTAACTTATCGTAAAAGGATGAATAAGATCACAAATAACAGGATACAATTTCGAACGGCTCAAGTGAAGAAATAAGTTCTATTTATATATAACATTGTTGTGAAATATGAGGTTTAACTATTAGAACTGAGTATCATAATAAATTATTTCAAAGAAAAAAAAACATAGTCCATATAAACATTAGTTCTATAATTGTTAATAGTAATTATCACGAAACATATTTCTGAATGGATGGCATTTATACAGGAACAAACTCACACCAATAATAAAGTATAAGGCGCTTATATTCAGTGATGGCTCACCTGAATGTTTAGTAGCTTTGGTAGAATCATTCAGTGTGCTACGAATTCGGCTGATAAGATTAACAGCTGCCACCTTATAGCCTTGCGTATGACCAACTTTTTCCAAAATCAACTTTTCTTCAACTTCAGCCTATAGCAAAGGAATATTTTAATTAATTATAATCAAATCTATATTCAAAACTGATACCAGAGTAGCTGACATTAGTAATTGCTTCTTCACGTGGGCAAACTTCTAGATACTGGGCAAAAATTCTGTTTAAAAATGTGAGACGAATTGACATGGGGACTTTCGAGTTGGAAGGTTCACGGAGTTGAGGGTTAGAGTCTGAGAGCTTGGCTGCCTGCATTATCAATTTATATAATACACCACCATTTGGTACTTTGATTGCGTATTAT
Organism: Heterorhabditis indica; assembly: GCA_020740425.3. Classification (NCBI taxonomy): domain Eukaryota; kingdom Metazoa; phylum Nematoda; class Chromadorea; order Rhabditida; family Heterorhabditidae; genus Heterorhabditis; species Heterorhabditis indica. Next base: position 330,237 of record JAJAVP010000059.1, read on the forward strand.
TTGGTGGAATTTATTAACTTCTTTGATTCTCACCTGCGCAGTGCGTGCTGAGCGCACTTCTCCCTTCCTGGCAGAACCAACAGTACCCACATCACGTTGTCCATACATCTGTTCCATTGTTAGCGGTTTCTGTACATAAAGCATCATCATTTAAAACTTTTTGACATAATTATTTCCAAAAGTAATCTAAGCATATTTACTGATTAAAATCATAAGGACTTACATTAATTTTCTTAGATGCATCCTTCGCTCGCTGTTCTGTCAATTCTCTCTCTTTATTAACTGCTTCCATACGTTTTTGAAATTGTTCCGCAGCTGTTAAAGATTTGCGTACAGTAGGTATAGGTCGTACAATACTCTGAAATTTCCGCTGTATGAATGAAAACGTATTATAATAAACTACTCCACAATCAATAACAAACTCACCAGTGATTTGGCTACACGATGTTTAGCTGCAGCTATCTGTTCTGCCGTTAACTCCTTTCCTTTTAAAATACCTCCTAAAGAATCAACTGATGTCGATAACCTCTTTCCTTTTACAATACATACTACAGGGTCATGTTTGAGCTTTGATGTACAGTTTTTCGATATTGATATTTTATTAGTGTTAGAACCATTATCAATTGAATTTGCCTGTAAAGAATATAATTAATACGTTTGATAAAATATGGTTGAAATTAGCAATTAAAATTAAAACGTGAGTTAATACCTCATAATAAATCTCATCTTTATTTCCTTTTTGAAATACTTTAGCATCACTTATTTTCTTCTTACGGCTGAGCGGTGAATTTATATCGTCTTCCTACAAAACCAGAGTAATAATACTAGAAAGGACATAAATATCTGTGGTAGAAACAGAGCACTAAGCGTTTGCAATCCCAAGCCATAAACGGATGGTACACCATTACCCAAAATAAATCTGATTCCATATTCCCAGTTAATAAGTCGGGTTTCTAAAAAAAAATAAAAAAAGAGCTTAGATAATTAATTAAAATATCAAATAATCCCTCCAGCAGTGATTAACTGCATGGAAAAAATCATAGGCTAAACAATGAATATCAAGCACAGACAGATACTTTAGGAATAATTATTCCTAATAAATCAAATTAACCTAGAATGTTGGGAGAACATGTGCCAAACATGTTTTATTTAGTGCCGCTAGCAATATACTAAAATTTTTATGAATAAGGATATTTACGCCCTTAGGATCTCTGCAGCGAAAAGATGGGCAAGAAGATAGTTTTTACTATGTTCACCCTAACCTAGAATTTTGATGTTGATAATAATTTTAGTATATGCTAAGAGTATGTTCGACTAAATATTATGATTTTCATTTATATATAATAACCGCACGTCCTTTGATTCTACGTGATGGTATCTAAGAAATAAAACAATGTTATTACGCCTATCTTCTCTTAAAGAATATGGAATCATAGGAAAACAATTTAAGCTAAATTAAACTAGTCAATTCGGTCATGTTTACGACAATGTGCTTATAATATTATATAAACTGGAACACAAGGGCACGAATGGCAAAAGTAAAGCAAAGCTAAAGCATACATCATCGAACAGTACTGATATTTCCTCCTCGCTCAGTTCACGTGTTCTCTTTACTGGCTTAGATTTCAGCTTTTCAGAACTCTCTGTTTTAACAGTTCCCAGTTTCTTTTTCGTTGTAGAGTCGTTTTTGAGTTGATTATCTTTCATTTTTTTCAAATCAGCTATGGGAGTCGGAGTATATCCAAGTATTCGTTTTGACTGGTCATAAACTGGTGTAGACTCCTTAAATAATATGGAAAACTAGAATTAAGATAGGGAAATTATATAACCCACAGTAAAACACTTGAATGACTAACTGGCCGATAGGATGCAATGCTAGATGGACTAGAACAAGGCACATATTCAACACCAGCAATTTTTGTATTAGTACTTTCAGTTGCATGTTTCTTCTCTGGATAAATCAGCTCTTTCTTTACGGCTAACATTTCAGGCGAACCAGATGATGTGGCAATCATTTTTGCTTCATTTTTATACTAAAATCACATTAATTAACGAAATGAAATCTTTGCCTATCCCAAGTGAACAGATAGAGGAAATGCAAAATCATTGGATTCTATAAACATTCAAATAATCATATTAAACCTTTTCTTGTAATTTCTGAAGTCGTTCAATTTCAGCATTGAGTCTAGCTACCTCGCCAACATACTCGTGGAACTGCTCCTTTTTGCTTTTTTGTGATGTCTCCGGTACCTATGAAACCTACTCAAAATGTGGAAATATCAAGTTATTTTATGTAGAGATACCTTAGGTAAGGGAAGCAATTTTATTTTCTTAGCTGTTGATGTCCCTTTTGGTGGAGAAATATGTTTAGATACTGCTGTATTACGTACTTCAGCGTAAACACCTAATACCTCCTAAACATCCTGTACTTATAATATCCAATTAAACGAACTATAACTATAATTAACTACTTACTTGGCAATCAGTTGTAACAGAGTTTATATTTGTATTCTCTGCAGTGCCCAAATTGCTGGTAGTACATAACGCATGAGTAGGATTTGAAAGTAATGTAGGTTTATGTTTAACGTCCGATTCCTTCGAGAGATCCAAATTCTCTGATGTATCCTTTTCAGGTGCTACATAGGAACTAGATGGGATAAGTGAAGAGGATTCAATATCACAAGAACCTTTATTAGATTCCTCCTGCTTAGAATGAGTAGAATTATTGATTTTTCTTTTGCTCTGAATGGGTGTAGGTGTATAAGATGGTGTCGCATCAGCATTCGAAGAGAGTTTCGAAGTTGAAGACCGGTCATTCATGGAGTCTCCATATAGTGGATATGATTTACAAGAATTTGCAAATACAGAAGAATTAGATTGAGTTTGTGCCACTGAGTATCCCGAATTGTGAGATAGTGCGATGTAGCCTAAACCAGTTTCAACTTTAACAAATTACTTTCCATTAGATAACCTAGAAACCACATAGTATTCAACCTTAATCAAAACCAATTATTATAAGTACTCAATGATTGAAACATGAAAACTACATATATTTTAAAAACGGTAACAGATGACTACTAACTAAAGTAAAAACTAATTTAGTAGCATCTTCTAGTATAATAAAAAAAATATTTCTAAACGTAAAAATTTTAAACAATAAATTCCAAACCAGTGTATCCTCCACCAATATCAGGCTCTTCTGGAGCATACATTGATGTAGAGGGATGTACACCAGCTACGTATCCAGTATACCCATAGAAGGAACTCCCAGGTGGACTGTAGGTTGGAGTAGGAGCCTTTGTCACTGCACATAAATACTGCGTACTGGAAGCAGCAACACGGTAAACAGTGGAATAAGTTAAAATACAATTTCTTTATTAAAAACTCTAAAGTCTAGATATGTCTTGTTCCTCACTTGTTATATGGAACAGGGTATGCAGGATTATAATCTGGAGAAGATGGAGGAAGAGATTGGTTATCTTGCTTTACACCAGCATTGTTAAAATCCCGTACTGCTTGAGATTCTGAAGATTTACTGTTGACAACACCACACAAATATAATATAATCGAATAACGGTAGTTAACGTTAAATTATATCCAGACTACTCGCCTGAATTATGCCAAAACTGGCAATGGGGACGTTTACATTTATCATCTGGACATACCAGATCTGAGAACAAACCCGTTGGGCGGAACATTCTACAATCGAAAATACGATTTAACCCAAATATCTCCCGAATAATATATATCACTAAGGTATAAGTACTGGCTCCTTACCTCGCATAGTAACCAGTCATCTATACAGTATTGTGATTGACATTGTGAAGTTTAAACACGCTTTATTATAATCTTACAAGATATGAAAAGTATTCTAATATATACTATAATTTATCACAACATTGACTACAATATGAGCACATTTTAAAAGGCATCCAGTGGAAAGAATGAACAAGATTATGAGTAATGGCACCTTAAGAAAACTAAAAACATATTCTTATTAACATATTATGTAATAACAGTGGGTGCTTTTCGGCCAGTGAACTGTTCCATCTTGCATAAATCCAGAGCAATTAGTACCAGAGGCTTCAGTAAATCCTATAATTTAAACATTTATTACACGAAATAGAAGTAACACTTAGTAGTAACTTGCATGAGCAGAATCGAATAATTTTTGATCATCAGGACTAATGAATGAATCAACATAGAGTCGAATGGTTGCGCCTGCTGATCCCGTTCCTGAAAGACGGAAAACTAGGCGAGATCCATCTTCGAAGACAATACGTAGTCCCTAGACATAATATCTATTAGACAATTCAAATAAAGGGATATTATACAATTACAATTATTTCTTTAACTCCAAAAATTCCTTTAGATACAAAAACGAAAATAATATTACCTGTTTTGTAGTAACTGATCCATCTATAGGATCAACATATTGGAAGTTATCTGCAAGAGCGACCTGAAAACTCATAAGTTCTGTTCCAAAAATGGTAAATTAAAGAAATAAAAACCATGAAGAATTAATTTTTAAGATTTTTCTAAGTACCTTATATGTAACGTTATTAGCGCTAATTTCCCTTCCGACAAAAGCTGGCATATGTGCTTCTAGGAAAGTCATAAGTAAGTTTGCTCCAGATGCATCAACATTTTCGTAATCATACCTCAAATAAAAATGAGTGAAAATCTGTATTAATTAGACCTGAAAATCTAACAAATACCTTGTAAATATATTTCTTCCATAACGCTGCCAATGCTGTTTAATTATACTTTCAACTGAAATCTGCTTCTCAGCAATGATTTGGAGCCATGCTAATAGTGCCCAAACTCCATCTTTCTCTCTATAACCATCCGTAATTTATTATGCTATAAAATGAAATCGTAGATTACCTTATATGATCGCTTCCCGTTCCAAAAGACTCTTCTCCACAAATGGATATTCGACCCGCGTCCATCAAATTACCGAAGTACTTCCAACCAGTAGGAGTTTCAAATACCTAATGAAAAGCTATTTAAAAAAAAGATAAGTAAAATGAAAACTAACCTCTAGACCTTTAGCCTTAGCAACACGATCTACGGCTCCCGCGGTTGGCATTGAGCGTGCAAAACCTCCAAAAGAGTAGGAAGCATTAAATAACATAAAATTTAGTCAATTATAAAAAGCGTTATTAACCTGATGCCTTTCTGGACTGGAAGTATGGAATAACATCTATATTATCTGCTATAACGGCGAGAGAATCACTAGGCGTAACAAAGAAACCATATTTTCCCAGAATCATATTTCGGTCCTATGAATATCATAAAACATTATAATACTGTTTAGATTAAGTACAACCAATGTTTTAATTTCACCTCCAAAATTAAGAAAACTGTCGATATTAGAATCTTGCTTTAAGAAACTAAAATATACTTAAACCTAAAGTTTACGTCTCTAACACTAGTAAAAAATTTAAAATTAATACTAGTTCATGTTAATTCCTCTAGAGAATGTCTGGTAAAACATTAAGTAGCCATTTGTAAAAATCTAAATTAAATGAAAGCATGTGAGAATTATATAAATATGAATAACACACTCCATCACCATCGAAGGCTGCTCCAATATCATGGTCACCACGCTTCAAGTGATCAACTAAATTCTTTGCGTAAGTCAAATTGGGATCAGGGTGACAACCACCAAAGTCAGGCCTAGGTGTAGTTCTGGAAAACAACTGTGGTAATATTTAACCATCATCTCTTCTCTACTAGCTTCTATGAATCATGTAATAGAGCAAAGCCTTTGATTCAATTAGTCATCATCACTTATGAGATGTAAATACCAAGTACCTTAATAAATCCTGACTATTTGCTCCAAGAACTTCACATAGAATGGTGGAAACATACGGTCCAGTAGCACCATGCATAGAATCAATAAGCACTTTGAATGGCTCGCCAGTAAGTTGACCGGATATCAGCGATTTAATCTTAAATTTCCCTTTATAATGCTAGTGTTTGTAATATTACAAATGCTTATAATAACATACTTTCTCGAAATTAAATATTTGACGCATAAGATCGACATAAGCGCTGACAGGATCAATAACATCGATAATGAAACGTCCACTATTCTCAATATCGAACTCATATCTGTAATGGTTCCTGATTCTATGATCACAATTCAATGGTATCTATAACAATAATACATTAAATTTGCGAGAAAATCCAAATTTCTCTAACCTTCCAAGTTCTGTAAAATCACACTGCAGGTCGGGGCAAATTTTATAACTAGTAATCTCCATTGTGATATCGTATATGGCAGCAGTTATCTGAATTAACAATTCTGATCAAGCATTAATGACATGACTTATTTACAGTTCAAACATAAAAGTACTTACTGCATCTGGAGCTGGTCCTCCATTTTCACAGTTAAACTTAATACCAAAGTCCCCTTTTGGACCTCCAGGATTGTGACTTGCTGTTAAAATAATGCCTGAAATAATTGCTAACCACCTTATGCCATATTTTTCCAAGCTTAAGTACAGATTAAACTACAGACCACCATCAATTTTTTTGCCACTGAACCCTTTTCTGATCAGATTTGATACAGCAGGAGTAGACAAGAAACCATTCTGTCCAATGATCAAGTGAGAGATCTAAACAACATTACTAAAACAAAGGAAAACATATAATTTGTCTGGCGATTTAACGATTTAACTTACGCCATTAGCCGCCGATATCTTTATGATGAGATTAACAGCCTCTACAGACAAGAATCTCCCATCTCCACCAACTACAAGAACAGCACCACACTTTTTCGAACCTAGTCCACCATCTAACACAGCTTGTATAAAGTTCTCGGTGTAATTTTGTTGTTGGAATTCAGGAACCTAGATTTAACCAATTTATTTGGTTAAAAAAATACCCTTAGCAAAATAACTGCATATAGTTATTTCCGTTAATTTATTTTATAAACAACTAAAACAAATATAAATGCAATATAAAAGAACCATGATTTTATCTCACTCTTTTTCTGAGTCCACTGGTTCCAGGTTTTTGTCCAGAAAATGGTTGAGTATTTATTGACACTACTTTACTCATTACTAAAACGATATATGCATAAAATAATATTATATAATTTTTATCTAGTCCACAAAAAATTACATTATCACCACGAAAACTGTATAAAATAAATAAAAATATTTCATATCAACTGAGGTGTGATCAACTATCGATAAATCGTTGGCTACAGAGTGAATATACTACCGTAACCAAAAACTATAAAAGTATTGCCATACTGATACAAATTTTAGAATATATAATAAAATATTTTAAACTCAAATGTAACATAGAATGACGCCTAATATGTTAAAGCATATGCTACGGTTCATTATAGAACTAATACATATCAAGAAGAAACTACGTGATCTGGCGACCAAGAAACACCACTGCTATCTTTATAGCAAAGAAGGCAGAGTTGCGCACAAACTACTACATGCACATTATCAGCTACAAACTACTAAAATAGTGTTAATAATCAAATACCATGAATTATTCTTACATTAAGATCTTCTGGATAAGGGGCTGATGGATTTATTCGTGAAATTGTAATTTTACAATAAATAATAGTGCATTAAAAAATATTCGTAATTAATTTGGTTATCTCGTTTTGAGCTTTGAGAGAAAGTGAAAATACATAGAGATTAAGTTTAAAACTGCCGTCCTGTTCCCAATCTCCTCAAAGTTCGTATACATAGACGCCTGTTTTGTCTCGGACCCCATTATCTAATTTAATCAATTCGAGCTAGTTTCTACGCGAGGCACATACCTTACCTATTGTTTTGCTGGCAGTAATTCTGTCAGACGTGAGAATGTGCTTCGTTCATACCCACTCCCACTACAATATCGTACGTCAAACAATTATTTCTTCTCTTTCTTTGTTCTCAGAGAGTAGTTTTCTATATGCTTTTATCAGCCCTTTTGGAATCAATTACGTTTACTATGGACAAATCTTCTCTAAAGATGGAAAACACGGCTAATATTCCAATTTTTTTTAGGCTTAAGCAATTTGAACTTGGAGACAGCAATCCTAGACAATCTTAGTTATGACTACGATTCAATATAAAAGCGTAATAAAACATTAACCAAATATTTAATATCTCTACTTAAAAAGAAATAGATGATGAATTCTCAATATAATTTCCATTTATGTACTATTAGCTTTCTACTTTCTCATCGGTGTCTTCTCCCCGTAATTTTTCTTGCTATCCAAATTTAAACTATATTTCTTGTTTCTATACCGGGTACCCACTCTAACTCTAAGATAATTTGTAATAGTTATGAAAAAATAAATGACTTTTATAAATGTATAATGTACATTTTTGCAGACAGTGAATTATTTGCATCACTACGGATACTCAAACAAAATCTATTTTTTAAAGCATATAAATTTGGTTAGAAATGTTTTGCAGTTGTTATTTGTCACTTGCATTCGGTGTTTTCTTTGCTTGAATAACATACTAAATCCTGCGTCACTTTAATCATCTACCTTTTTTTGTTTTGATTAATGGTAGCTAAAGTACCAATTTTTTATCGCTGTACAGACTCGATGAAATAATGAGTTGATGTACCCGAATATTACTACGGCGTAGCTTTCCCAAAGAGTATAATTATAATGTTATATGCACAATACAATATAAATGAAAAAATTATAATTGATATTATTGAATAAAGACACTAATCTTAAAGATCTGCATTACCTTAAAACTCATCAAAACAGTTCTCTCCTAGTAATCAAGAGACCATTCTCGTGGCTTTTGGTTAACATAAACATCTGCAGGATAGGCATTTGATTATAAGTTTTGATCAGGCAGCATCATTAAGAGCTAATATTGGCACAATAACTTATTTTACCCCATATAAGATCAGCCTGGATAGATATCTATACTAGAATTCCATAAATATTTTCAATTTCTAAAAATGAACTTTTTACAACATATTTACGGCTTTGATGCTGACAATGTTTTCAATAAGGCAATAATATAAAAATGCTTAAATACCAAATTGTCAAGTAGCTTTATCGCTATTTCACACGAGATTCTTAAATAGTACTATCAAATTTGAAGTCTACAACTGACATAATTTTTGCTTAAACGGATTTAATTATCTATAATATCCTGAAAGCACTTTTTTTTTGGAAATCCTAAGTACAGTTGCTAAGTACACTGAGGTTCTCAAGGAAATGTATTCTTCGAAAAAATACATAATGATATTAACTTAGAGGGAACAATATGAAGGAAGTACAATATGACGAAAACAATTGAACTTTGTCTTCGTTTCCTATTTCTTCTCTGCAGTACTCTTAAACTCGCGATCAATCATTCCGTCCAAAATTTTCGCTTAGTTCTACTAGATGTTTCGTTTTAATTTCATTGATTCTAACTTTAAAAAATCTTATTTTGAAGTAGTCAACTGATATTGCCTTAGCAATATTTGTACTAAGATAAATCTTCTAAGTGTAGTTCTTGCATTCTGTTCGCAGTTCCATTTCTCGCAACTGTGAGACCTCGAGTGCTGTCCAGAACTATTCTGATGGCATAGCTAGATGTGGCACTTATTGTATGTTAAACCAAACTTCTTGCCTATTACTAATGTCTGGGCTTTCAAGAATTGCACTTAATTCAAACTACAGCCTTGACCTAATGCAGTTATTTTGTGTGTAGATAACCATTTTTTTAAGGCATTTTATCTCTTTATCTTTGTTTTGTCGAAAATTTACCATTACTCTTTATAATTCAAGCAAGAATTGGAAAACTTTCAGTATAGAATAATTTCTTTTACCTGTTTGTTTCTACAGTAAAAAAGAGATCCTATGTTACATGAGTTCTTTTCCCCACTTTAAACTATTTTTTTAAACTCCTATTTTAAGTGACTATAAAGTATAAATGCTATTGCTTATCTACACCCTTTTATATGTATGTTTATGTAGTTCAAACCATATGACACTTAAATTCAGGATGACGGATACGAAGCAAAGTGAAGTACCTAATGATCTTAACGAGGAAGTAAGTTAAATCCAATTAAGCAAACTGAAAAGGTGTTAAGTTAGACCTGAGATTACAAAAGTCATGAGTATGTACAAATGAATTACAAAGAGATTGCTCGATTTTGAAATATTAGCATCTAAAACGTAAGCAGAGATTTGAATTTATAAGATTTAATCATGACACAAATAACTTTTTGTCCACTTATATATATATATATATATAAAGTATTACTAAAAGTTTATAGATTAGAAAAGATAACTTTTATAATTAAATTATCTTTTCTATGCGCTATTTATTAGCGGCAAACATAAGCAAATAATAATGAAAATGAGTCCCGAGTCATTTTATCAGGTACGGCAGATTCTGGTTCTACCAAATGCTAATCATGGACTTCATGACACAGTTAACGAGCAGCTGAGAAGTTTCAATCACTTCATTGATGCAAAAATGACCGAATATAAAGAGGTCTAGTTTATTGCAATAGTATGAAATTTACTTGAAGGATTTGGTTACTCAGATTTAGCACAACCCTTCAGATTCTACACTTAAACTCTGTTGTTGTATTCGCAGTAAACTACATTCAAAATCGGTTCATCGTTACCGAATTTTGTGTAGAAATTGCAAAATTATTTGGAATCTTGAATGTGAGAAATCAAGCCGAATTCAACAAGGCTATCGAGGCACTGAAAGCTGACGACAGTTCAGGTAAGAATATAGCTGAAATATATAGCAATTTTATTATTTTATGAGTAGCTAAAAATGGAGAGCTGATAGCTGTTATGTTGTAGCATTTTTATAAATAGGTTGCAGTTTATTTCATTCTCCGTTTATATGTTAATTTATAAAACGACTTGGAAAGAAAATAGCTCATGAAGCGTTTAGAATAACCAGGATGAATTAGTGAAAGTGGGTTTTATTCTCTTTCGAGGAATGATCCAACGGAAATCATAACGGCTATTTTATTAGCTTTCTTATATTCATCTGATATTTTTTTCAGAGGAAGTCGTAACCAATTTCCAATCTCATTTGAATAGTTGGGATCAATTCATAGAAGAAGTTGAGAGTAAATTGGATGAGAAAGTAGGACCATGTCAAGCGAAAATCGAAGGTGATGGACTAAAAGAATAAATAAAGTGAAAAAGGAGTACCGTCTTAAAATTTTCAAAATAATGAATTCTTGAGAGCGTTTCAAAATTCGTTATTTTAAAAATTGGCCTTCAGATGATGAACTACCTGAACTTGGAGTACAAAGTAAAACTATCTCCCATTACGTAAATGGGAGTCTTTTCGCGATGGTTCTCGTTGTGGTGGTTAGGTGGGTATATAATCTATAACTTCTCGAGATCGTACTTACTCCATTATAATGCTCTCCATATGTTCTATCGTTTTCAAAAGTTTAATTAAACGACGATTGTCCTTTCAAAAATACCAGTAGAAATTATACAGTAGAATGATCATAAGAGATATCGACAATAGAAAATGCAAGTATCGTCAATTTTATTTAATACAATTATTTATTATGCTTATGACATATCAGTAAAGAAACAAAATACTATGAATGATTCCGATTAAAATTTAAGGGCTTGTTTATATTCAGAAAGAGGATCAAAGAAAAATGATTTCGTTAAGGTTTACCTAGAATAGTTTGAATATAAACAAAACCTTAGAATTTTAGCGTTGATACCTTTCTTCTAATTTTAGATCCATATGAAGAGTACTACATGCAACATATTTTTAAAAAAGAAATGCTCTTTAAAAGTCTGATGGTCGGAAAAAGTAGCAGTAATATAAACATATTAAGTTAGTTTCTCAAACTTTCAGATCATTCAGTTGTCATGAAGTGAATCAGCATATATTAGGCCTTTACAATAAAATGGCCGAATTTCATAAGATGGGGTGTGATGTCTATTTATTGACAAAAGGACCTCCTATAGGATCTAGAGGTATATCAAAGAGTTTCTAATGAGACTTATAGCAAATATAATATTTGGAAAGTATAATGCGAAGTAATTAACTTAACTAGGAAATATAGCTGTTTCGTCACCCATTCAGGAGGCGCCTATATCAAGCTGATCGGGGTTCCGTTTAGAAAGTTATATGATGAGCAGGAGGCTGTCATCGAACTCAAAAACCACCGACGATCAGCTATTAAATTAGCTGGATGGAATTCACTTATAAAGGTACATTATTTCAAGAAGTATCTCAAATTTAAGCACATTTAAAATGTAAAGCTCACCGATCATTTTACATAAAAGGGTTCTTAAAAATTCCTTTTATAGCATTTAATGAACTTATAAGGATTCTTATTTAAAATAGTTCAAATTTAAATTTTCTAACTTTCCAGGTAGTAGAGGTGACACTAGGAGACGAAGCCCGACCAACATCTGCACGGGTAAATTGTTCTCAGTTAGAAGACCAAACATCATACATTACACAAAAGGTGGGTTGCGAAAATATAGTAAGTTACCTTCTTCTAATGTTGTGGCTATGTCCAGGGTGGAACTATTCTGGTGGACAGAGCGGGTAACGTTCTGTACAAATACGTCGAAGAGAACGGTGCGTGGCCCACGGTGGATGAGATTATCGCTCAGGTGAACGTGTTATATTAACGCCATAGGAGTATTAGAAACAATACTTTCTCTAACCAGTCAGATATTGATTTCTGTAACTTTTTAATTATTTTAAGGTAAAGAAAGTTATGCCTCCAAATGTGCAGAAGAGTACAAATCTGGCGACTACTGCCAAGGTTGACTCTGAGCTGTCTGCTGTTAGTGATTCTACTAAAGAAAAGAAAAAGTCTTGCTGTACAATATTGTAATTGGCTTGAAAGTGTTGTGTAATGTTATTTGAGGTAAGTGATATAATCCCTTCATTTGATCCTCACGATTTATCTTAGATCTCAATACGATCCTTTAAAAATGGTATTAATCTTAAAGTTTAGTTGTTGGTTGGAACTAGATTTTTATAGGTCCAATACTCATAGTACCACTAGTTCAGTCTCAATGCTCACTTTTGTTTATAACTATTTCCTCTAGTATAATCCCATTACCTCTACAAGTTAAAGTTAAAACTAAAGAAATAAAAATATAAGATGTTCTATATTTATTTACATAAATACACATTTCATAGATAAGTCAATGTAACGTAATTATTTTTCCCAATCAAGATTTGTAACTTATGGAAAGTTTACTTATTAATAAGAACTTATATGGAAAGAAACCACTTTTGTACTCCACTCAACATGTAAAGAAAATATTGATAAGTGTTTCACAGTGTGCATCTGTAGTTGACAAACGGTGTCGGACCATTTTTAACATAAGTAATTCGCAGCCTTGAGAACTTAACCATCAGGGTCGCCGTTCGAGAACTGGCACTTAACTAGGACACCAAATATGGCTGATAATTTGCAGTCTAAAATGTCCACGGAGTTCTGTTTTCCACTGAATCTTGTTACAGTGTCCTTAGTAACAACTCTTAGACTGTAATGCACCGGATAACTTTTAAGGTAGTGGACTGCCCGTGTTCAGTCTGCACTCAAATCAAGGAATTTAGCTGAGCTAGCATTGTTCGTGCTATGAGTATAATTTGGTTAATCGTACTGTTGTTTTTAGATTCAGCTTAAAGAAACGAATTTATCAAATTATATAATGCACATTTAATTTCTATTTAAGTAACACTGAAACAATCAAGTGAATTACTAATAAATCCCGAAAAAAGTAAATTGGTGCATTTAATACCAGTAAATTACATAATAAAATAAAGACGATTATTTAAATTTCAAGCAGATCAGATCCAGTCCCGAATCCATTCACCAGGTTCGGGATGATAGCGATAATTATGCTCAATGAACAAGCCATTGCGCGGCCCGATCTGGTACAACATGGGTTCTTTCATCCATGACATACATGGAAGCAAAACAGCATGCTCAAAATGCCATTCGTGCCTAGAAATATATACATAGCGTAAGTACCAACAAGTACCACTTCATAGTTTCACGTCTTATTATGTATTGCCTATTACAAACCAGTCTTCATCTAGAGGCCCTAAAGGAAATCTGACATCAACATCAATCTGGTCAATGGCCCAAGTGTTTTCAGGTTCATTATCAAACTGTATGAATACAGCATCAGCTCGTGGCACGCAATCTTCAAATCCCTGTTAAATGATAACAAAAAATACTATTCTAATGTAATGTGGATAAGTGAAGTCTGAATTCTCACTACGCTTAACATAAAATCACACTCACTTCGGAAAAGCAGTCAATAAGATTAGTCCCATTTAACGGTGTTTTGACCATATTCTAAAGAATTAAATGAAAATTTTTGAGAAATCTTGTTCTAAGAAAGAAGAATAAAGGAGAAAGATAGTATCGACACTGTATATCCAAAGTCTCTCGCTTTCAAGGTACATGAACTGTTCAGAGCGGATGGGCATCCAGGAAACAAATTTGTTATCAAAAGTCAGTGTTGCTAAGAACACTACAAATGAGGACTCTGTTTCCGACGCTGTAAAATATGGGTTAGAGAACCAAATATATTTTACACACGAAGCATATGAAAATAGAACTAACAGAAACACTCAGCGTCACTGATTCTAATATCAACTGTTGCATACGTAAGTAAGGATATATCTACTTGGAGAAAATTGTACATGTAGATGTGGTCCATAAGGCGATATAACTATAACCAGATAATACACTGATCGACGTTGAAGCCAAATTGTATATCCATTTGCCTTGCAAACAGATGTACCGTTACATGAAGCACCAGATTTGTGGTTAAAAAGAAGTTCTTTGCAGATTTTATAGAATAATGAGACTCATCTAAATACCTTTCTGCTATGAAAAAATAAGGATTTTGAAACTGGTGACATGAATAGTGACTCACTCTGTATTACCACGTTAGGTCTATATTACCGAACAGAATTTCTTGTTTGTTTAATTCTAAAGTGGAGATATACAGTGCATTCGGAAATGATAGGATACCTTGGTCTAAGGGATTAAACTACTGCTGAAGTATATTCGATTGGGTTTTTTTTCACCTAGATTTCCTTTTCATCGGGGAATTAAGCTATCGTACCATTGTTTATTGATTTAGATTATAATAAATATCTTAAAGCAAATAGCTTACCACTTCCGAACGCACTGTGTTAGAATTAAAAACTGTAGCATATTTCTATTTAAGGATTTAGTAAGAAATACCTCATAATCTCGGGAAAATGTTGCACTCGTTATGTTTTCTTTATTGCTGTATATTGCCAGAGATGAATTTAGTGAAAAACTTCTGATAATTTTTTCCTCACCTAAACAAGAGACTAGAAGAATAGAGAAAATAAAAGACCAACCATATAAATATGGAAACATGGAAGGAAATGGAAAAGGAAACCACTTTCTTAGAGGAACATGTTGAACTACGTTTGCAGGAGCCAAAATTTGCAAGATTTGCACTGTTGACATTAATTTTTTTCTTGCTAATTTCTTTTGTAACTTTTACACCTTTGACTTAGGCCGATTATGTTTTTTGGTCTATAATTATTCTATTAGAACAATTTATACTGGTAATTTTTACTATTACCCTCAATATAAAACAATCAGTTTACTCAACATAAAGTAAAAGTAATAATATGCAATGAAGTAAACCATTTCTATATACATTTGACTAGAATCACTCAGCATTGGGATATTATAAGTTAGTAAAATACAGTCATTAAATAGTACCTGATTTCATTCACATCTGTCACTGCAATTAACATACTGAGAAACAAAATGACATAGGACAGAGTTGTTCACTGGTGAAGGAAGGCAGCCAAAGACCGAGGATAACAGGTAACCGCAAGGGTCACCGATAGCGGAGCAAGAGTAGTTATGAGGCCGTTTCAAATTATTTAGACTAAAACTATTTGGATTATAACTCTACGAGTGTACATTTAATGTGAAGACACGAAATCCCACCTAAGTAAAGTGCTATCACCAGAAGAACACAATATTATTTGATTAAATTCTTGGTGAAAGCTTAATAAATAGAAGCATTAGATAGCATAGAAGGAGGCACATGAACACTATTATAAGTGACTAGTGGAGGAGGAAACTATGGCACAACACTTCTGTAATCCCACCGGCAGGTGCTTTCATTCTACATTACACTACGATTTCTTGAATAAACCTGTTGAATGAAATAGAACAAAGGATCATAAAGTCTACATAAGTAGTGGCAAATTTATTATTATAGCCGAGCATTTGACGCAGGTAGTCTGTCTATACTACCAGCCAACGAGCTATAAGAGGGAGGAGGCGAAGGTACGCGATAATTTGGGTTCTGAAAAGACACTAAAAAATAAAAAAATAAATGTTATTTTATCTAGTGCCTACTGACATTTGGTGGCGGTGCACTTGGCAAAACACTAGTGTTATATGGTGCTGCGCAAGGATTGCTGATAGTAGAAATCAATGGGTGTTGCTGCTCTTGAACCTGTAAAAGTTGATAATTATTGATAAAAATAACGATACTGTAATTTAAGGTATGTATCCTTTAATAGTAAGTGATATAACAATAATTAAAGATTACCATTTCTTGTCTTGCTTCATGTGCTCTGTATTTCTGTAAGCACTTTTTAACATCCTCAGGATCGAGAGGTTTATCATATGAATTAGATGATGTTCCTCCTAAACGCATTATAGGGCCAAAACAGTCACAGAAACAACCTCGAACCATCTGAAAATATGGATAAATACCAGGTGTTACTTAGACTTATTAAAAATCTCGTTATACGATTCATAGTGTGATTCTAAATTATAAGGAATGCTGTTTCGATAACGCTCGGCAGCAACGCTTGTCAGTCATAATCAAAACTACAATTAATATCTAATTTAAATTAACAATTTATAAGTAGATTAACAAATAAAAGTAACGTCTCGAAATGGTTTCAAGAGAAGCACTTAAAGATATTGCGAGAATGCGCCGTGTTTAAATAGAAAATGAGAAGGAAAACGGCTGTAATCAGGAGAACTAACAGAGGGAGTACGGTAGACCAAAGGAGCTCAAAGCAAACAAATTGTGAATGTAATCCTTGAGATATACTACTTGCGATTGTGTTAGGGTGAATACAGAGCTAACGAATTTCATCGTTTCTCATACTGATAACGCATTTGTCACACGGTGTATAAAATTAGAAAGCATCATTTAAAGTGCCATTCGACCCATTTTGGGTTTGAAAAATGAAAAGTTTCCCGGGAAATTTATCAAACACAATCGTTGCTCAGTCAAGCTATTAGCGCACAAATATATACTAAACTAACAAGCACTGCGAGCGCCAGAGGCAAAAATGGCGAAAAATCAATGGGAAACAAGCTGTGGACAGAGGAGGAGACCAATAAAGTGCTGAGTCGGTGGATATTAGCAATATAAAATGAAATGCTTCAAATTTATATATCTCGAGTCGAATAGTTTGAATTCATAAGCTCACTGTGGCTTACTATCAGAGAATGCTTACTACCTCTCTATTCGTGAAAAGAATGGCACAGTATGGAAAGCTAATATTTACAGTGATTAGAGAGGAATCTATTGAACAGTTAAAAGCAGAGGAGGAAAGTCTGGATTGGTAGGCCTTTAAATGTCTATCCTTCAGTCAGAAGAGTCATCGATATGAACCATGAACCACACAAGCTGAACTCTTTTATGGGTTTCACGTGTTATTTCTCACCTACAGATAATAGTGCAGCTATTTCCTAGCAAATGCAAACAATGACACCATTTAAGCATCTTAGAGGTTAGATAAAGTGGCAGATAACCGATTTGGATAGTATCGTATAACTTGGAATTTTATGGGAATTTATATTGAAATAATGGAATCCCATAATGAGCTATTGGAAAACACCAGAGAAATTACAGATCATATCTACTGATATTTATAAGCATAAACGCAAAATTAATTCTTAGATAAGAGTCAACTTGTATTATCCCTCAAGATATTTTATATCTCGATTTGCTTCAGATGCGTGTCGAGCGAAGTGGACAAACTAACCGTGGGTATTAGCGCCATGAGAAAACGTGTTGTAATAAGAGGAAAATATTTTCAATAGAGCTAGAGTAAAACAGAATTCTTCTAAGCAAGCCAGAAAAGAGTCAAAAGATATAAAGAATGAACTAACCATAAATACGATAATGAAAAGAGCGAGCAAAACGGCTGCAAATATGATAACCATTGAACGAGATGGAAGCGGTCGTTGAGATGACAACGGCAAGGCAAGAGGAGGAAGCAGTTCACAAGATGACCCGTAGAAGCCAGATGGGCATCTGTAATGCTGTTGGGATATAATTAAATATTAGTATCAGTAAAATAGAACAGGAAAAGATCAAACACCATTTAAATAGTACTTCAATGAAAATTGTGTAATTTACTTATTAAAGCTTTGTTTTCTCACAATACATTTCTACATCCCGTAAATTATCAACAAGCGTTGGTCAGTGGAATCTCAAAAAATTGTGTTAAGCGCTGGTAGTCTATTTGATTTAATTCTCTCTGTCGTAATGCACAATTTGGGAGTTATGACTGAGGTCTTACAAATCCTGGATAGTTTATGAAAAAAGTATCGGAAAAGTGTGGCTGGCTTGTATATAACTACATAGTGAAATTTAGATGAAAATGAAAAATATTCGTACATCAAGGGAATTTACACTGGCACAATTCCATTCTATTTGAGAGAGTGGCTAAACTGATGAGGCGATTGGGCTTCATACATTCTGAATGGGCCGCCATCGATCGCAACCAGCTATATTTTAGCAGCGCACGTGTGTATAGACATGTTCAAAATCCAATATACACCAGAAAATATAAATACGACAAACAGAATTATCACTTTTCTCTTGTAATTGTGCGCTGCTCTTGATGAATGATGGCTATAGCATGGGTAGGATTGGGAAAAAGGGCCTCACAGAGGCTTAAGATGTCTTTTTAATCAATGGCAATTGAAATGGTTGGAATTTGAGGACTTGTTTGTCCTATAAAAGAAGGACGTGTGTAGAACATCGGATTCGTCAAGTGCTGCCAGACAGTTGGCGGGCAGTGTAATGTCCGATTTACCTTATCTCGCGGGAATTTTACGCTAATCCACGCGGTCAACAACGGCACAATGCGTGTAAAACACACCACTACGAGCTCTTCTTTAAGCAGAAACGGAAGGTGGCTTTACTTTCTGCACAGTCAATATTATTTAATGATTTACAATTAAGGAAAATTCTCATTTGTCAAGTAATTGTTTCGAACGTAACCCAGATAGTGTCTCACTAGACTGTATATGACACAGACAACTTGGCAGATAGTTAAAGGATTAGCAAACTTATATTATATCACCAGAAATGGGGCATTTCGGTATATTGCTTTTACTAATCTCTTAAGTTACAGTGGACTACAATGAATTAGCCGCTACGTTCGTTACCTATGAATTTTCTGCTAGAAACTTTAGTTTAATTGGTAAATTTTCTTATACTTCCCATTATCCAAAACTAGCGCACAAGCTCTTTCATCACAAAAACTTAAAATAGATGCTTCGCGAAATATGTTAGCTTTTGAATTATAGCCACTGTCATTATTCACTTGAATTAACTATGCACTTCCATTTAAAGGAATTCTAACTGAAAAAACATCTTGCATTAAAAACAAGTAAAGAAAATGTATACATGCCTGCAAGCAAGGTTAGCCTGATATCGATCGAACAACTGTTGATCTGCAGTTGTAGAAAACGAGATGTTGTAGAGATCGCAACTCGAGAGAGGTGTTCCCACACGTAAGACATCAGAGAGGTGAGGAATAGAGGATAGTGAGCTGTTGTCCAAGAGAGAACCTACTATAAACGATATCAAAAGTGAGAAACGAGAGAAATATAACCTCAAATGAAACAAATAAAGATTGGTTTTCAAAAAAAGTGAGTCATTTTTTGTGTACAAATGTTTGACGCAAAACACTACCTGCAGTGTCAGTTGCAACCCAGTCAGTGGGATCGATTTGATGTGTTCCTTGATGTTGAATATTGGAATGGAAGTTTATGAATGGCTGTCCTCCATAGCAACAAAGAATCAAGAGATGGTGGAGAGAATCCATTCTGCGGAAAAGTTAATGAGAACAAATAGTATTTAACAATGATGCAATCTTGAGACCTGAATTAAAGCTTTTATTAAAACCAATACCTTATATGGATGAGTACATAGATAAGGTTAATATCATTATATAAAAGTACAACAAAGGGTAACAAAAAAGTTGAAGGTTCCTTTATATATTTGCAAAAGTTGTTATGACTATTCCCTAACAGGTGACACTATCCACTCACAATCTGCATAATGTAATGTTACATAGACGTCAGGTGCCCAGAAGAGTATCAAACCCACATTTAATAAATAAAGAAAAGATTCAAAAGAAATTTTTAAAATTTTAATCTGTTGTTTAGAAGAAATATTGTACTGCTTAGCTGGAATGAGTCGGTGACATCGCTATTCTCAGAAAATATTTTCTCTATGAAAAAATAAATATTTTATACTGACTATAATTAAAATAATCTAGTCAATTAAGTGTATATACGTATTATACATAGGTAAAATTTTAACTGAAGACAATGTTCACTTGATAAAATACTAATTAAATAATAACAATTAAAAAAACTATAAAAGATTGAAGTAGAGATCTGTTTAAAGTTATCTTTATGTAGCACAAAAGTGAAATTAACAGTGACAGATATGGTCTTATGTGGGAAGATTGTTCAAATATGTGATAAAACAGGTGTTATGCTGTCCATTAGGGAGCATCCTCCGGAAACGGTAATCGCTTCCTGTGATAAGAAGAGTTGAGAAGGCGACTAGACTAACGAAGCCTATTCACATTTCAGAGACAATGGGAGGTTATTGTAGAGGCAATTTAATGCGATTTATATATACTAAGTTTAAGAGATTGTTAGTGTCGTTTAATTATTGAGATCATGGAAATTTATACTTTCACTAAGGCGTAGAACAATATTTAAAAAACGAAGGAGGTATAAGAAAAACTGTTACGTTTACAAAGCCAGAAATCCTTAACTATATTTAAGATATGAACAGTCCAAGAGCAGTGAGATGGGATTAATTTGTGCATAGGGACAGTGGTTTTCATGCGAGACCCTGGAAATGCCATCAGTGATTTATGCGAACAAGCTAACAACCAACTTCCTATCCATGGATTATGAGGTGAATTAAAGACTGGAGGACTTGACGAGGAGGAGGGTCAATTCAATAAAATATGGATGGAAATAAACACCACACTGTATCGCAAATGCTCCCAGAGTATAAAAAGTATTTTGCCTAAGTAAAATACTATTTTCTATAAATGAGCTCGTTTTATAAAATTAATAATTTTTGGAAATCGGGGTCCAAGATGCTAAAATAGAAAGGTACTTTCTACTGAGAAAATTCGTCGGCATTCCTTAAATTTGTATGACGTTGAAGAGTAATACATCGGAATTAATAGTAATGTTCATGCAGAGTGTACCTTCGTAAGCAAGAATCAATGCTAGTTCAATGGGAGAATACAATTCGAAACGAAAACACTAGCACGAATTCGAAATAATTTGTTCTTTAGTTACCTAGGGAATAGCAAACGATGAAAATTTACTTCTGGGATAGCCATTTCAACAAACAAGTCAACGATCAACAACATATCAAGGTAATTCCTAAGAAATTATAGTGGAAGACTCAAGTTTTAATTCAACAGCAACTACGCACTCGAGATTCGAGGTGTAATTGAAAGGACTTCAAGGGAAAATGGTGGAAAAACAAAGAGACTTTACCGCCTATTGGAATTTCTCTTCAGCCGGATATAATGAGTATTTTCACCCCTTTTTTAGCATAATAAACATAATGGACAAGTTGTTCACAACTTTCAATTATATTGATTAGTTCCTAAGAATAAGGCAATGGGCTATTATGATGGACATCAATATTCTCACTTTATCTTTGTATTTTTCTCTATTTTCACTAACCAGCTTAGCGTCACTTGAATATTAGTAAATACTGTATAATAGAAAACTGAAGCAGAAATCCTAAATTAAAGAAGTCAATTATTGGCTTAAAGCAATGAGTGAACATTTGAAGCTAATAAATGAAGTAAGCAATTATGCCACTGCAGTTGATATATAAATTCCTGTATGAAAATGGATCAATAATTTTTTATATTAGAGAATTCTTATAAATAAAAACTGAGTGTTGCAACTTGGTTAAGGACCGCATCTCCAGTATTCATTAAATGTATCCATAAAGACTACTTCGATTAAGTTTTGTCTATTGACAATGACTTAGGAAAAATACCGTAGAATTCTGTCTGGATTAATGCTGAATTCAACTACAATGATTCTAATAGCGGAAGAGCCGAGGTATGGTTTATTATGCAAATCTTGCACTATAGTAGATTGTGACTTAGGCAGATTACGGACTTTCGCTTCAAAGATTTTTCCAGTTGTCTTCGTAATTACGAAATACAGTCTGATAAATTAGGCAAAACCGCCTTTCAATAGACTAGGAATGTTATGAATAGGTTTTAGCATGCTTTGACTAACACATCTGCCTACATATAATTATATCAACATGATAGATAACAGGCTCATCTACAATTTAGTCGAAGCTGGAGACAATCAGATAAAACAGCAGCTAGAGAATGCTGCGAAAAGTTGATAATCCATTAAATATTGCTCTACAAAGCACCCTTTGCGGGCATTTTAATAACCAAGCAAATGAGGACGTATATGAAAAGAGTTTATTGAGATTGAGTTTAACAAAATATATCTTTTTCTAAGAATCTTGACATTGAGGTGAATAGCAAATTGGAGAACATGAATGGGGATGCATTTTTACGTACGGAATAGAAAAATAAATAAAAGCATCGCAAACATTACTGAATAATATGCAGTTATAACAAAGTAGTCAATTTAAAGTAATATTTAACACTAGGTGAAATTCCTCGGTTCTGATGGCTCTCCTACAAAGAAAGCCTACTAAATATTGCCAAATTGACTGAGTGAATCTGCTAATTAATAATTTGACCAGTGAGGTAGCGCAGTGCTGCGAATGTTCTTGCATGTTTGACGAGCACGCAAACCACACTAAATGCTATTACCACAGTTTCAAAAACCCTAAGGAAATGGACGGAAAACTGAGCTCAACTTGTGCAGAAAACTATAGCGTTTTCTTGCGAAATGAATATCATGTGAAATTAAAGGTATGTGACAACAATTGAATCTGAAAGGTGTCCTTTCTCATTGCTATGAATTGATACTTACACCTTTCTGAATTACCACTTTTCATGAGAATTTTCGACCAAATGAAGAATACCAGAACAGTGCTCAAAATTAATCTTCCTCTAATTATAACCACATGGAATCTGTTCACATGTGTCATGTTGTCATTATGCGTAAAAATAAACAAGGATACAATAAACTGTGTGTTCATCTATCATTTAGACGACTCGGAGGGCAGTGCTCATGGAGTGGTAACTGAGAAAAGCACAGTGAATGAAGTTAGGGAAACACTATTAACACACTGGTGTGGCTTTTGGTTCAAGACATGAAATAATGGTAATTGGATAAAGGGAACAATATCAGTTGGACAATAGGTATATTTTCTATCAGTGGACTAAAAAAGTGCTATTACTTACTAATGAACATTTAAAAAAAGTAGAAAAGGTCGGAGAGGATCATGAGATGACCAGTGTCCAGATAAAAGTCTGATTTGTATAGGTAGTCCTAGTTGCGGCCGCCTCCCTCAAAATTCAATTACGTTCGGGCCAAGACAAAAACGTGCCATATTTCAAGTCAACTCTGGAATCAGATGCTATAAGTTCAATATTTGGTTCTAACAAATATTGTTTAAACTATTATAATGCACTAAAAGAGTGAAAAGTATATAATCTTAAACGATCCTAAGTGAGTGACGTGATTTCTTAGAAGGGGTATTCATGAGCAATTAATAATTAATAAAATTATTTTGCTTGAAGATTTACTTTTCAAAAATATATTGTTGTGCCATAGTGGGGCTCAGAACAGTATCAAAAGATATGTATGGAAAAAATTGCCACTGAAGAGTTAATGAAAGGTCTAAAACAGCTAGGGAAAAATGGACGTCAGGAAAGGAGAAAAAACTGAGATAAATTGAGATGGATGATGTTGATTAGACCAAGTTGAACTTCCTTAGAATATTTTCAGCTACGAAATATCTTTTCCACAGATAGAATTTAGTATATTATTCACTATTTTTCAAAAAAATGGGATCTATATTTTTACAATTCTTAGGGTTGTAAGAATTGAAAAGACCGAGTTTCGGAGGAGCAGGTATGCTTGCTGCCGGAAGCGTACGACAACCACGAAACGCCTTTATTTACGTTCTCCTTCATGGAGTGTGATCCTATAGAGGAAGTACTTAGAAACGTGTAAGCGGCCGATTAGGAATATGAAACCCTTGTATATTTAGGCGAATATTCTGGATAGTAGGACAATCTAAGGAAGTATTTGGTAATTAAAGTCAATAAATATCGAACAAAAATAATAATTTTGCTTTTCATAAATGTATATTATATGAATTTAGCGTAGTAAGCATTTTATACATATCTTATTTATAATATATGAGGTGTTCAACAAACCGAGAAGCATCAATTGGCAGAAAATGAGAAGAGCTAAGCGGATAATAAGGTTCCCAACTCTACCATGTAGCGTCAAGTATTTGAAAGTCCCACCATAAGCAGACCATATAAAAATTGAGTTAAAAATGTGTAATTAAACTTACGTATGAAAATGCGCTTTTAATTTTTGGGAAGGCTTAGTTTGTGGAATGAATTCATTGATGTGTGCAATATTTAAAACACTATGCATATTTAGGAAGGCATAAGCAGAAACTATAAAAAATAAACGCTGACAAAAATTACTCTTGAAATTATTTGGAAACAATGATATCGTTGCTGTGGAAAGGCGGCAACGCAACGAAAAATCAGGGGGATCGTGTTTCAACACCCATTTTCTGAATAAACAATGGCTGCGGAGGATGCAGGGATTATAATCGGACGTCCAGAAGACAAAGATGATGAGAAGTAAAAAAGGGCGGAAAACAGCCTAAAGTTAAGATGGGAGGTGCTAACAGTGCAGAGGGAACGTTTTAAAAAAAATAGGGAAACACTAATGCGTTTTACTTCTAGCAGATAGCAACAGAAAGGAACTGAGAAAGTTGGCTAAAAACATTTCTAAAGCTGTTTTGCTCACCAGGAATTGGAGGAACTAAAACGTTTATCTTAATGACTCTCAATCACGCACATTGTATAATTGGTCTGTAAGATATGCTTTAAGCCGGAAGAGACATTCAAAGAGAGAAAATATTATAAAAAGGAAAACTAAAGGATCTTGCTTGACTACCCTAATTCGCTAAGTCCTCACGTTGAATGACGACAATACTTCAGTGAGTGAATATGTATAAACACTTAGTATTTGGAGCGAAAGCACGCTTTAAACAGAAAAATTTGCAAATAGCGAAAATTAAAATGCTTTTAGATTATGACCAAGCCACCTATGAAGATTTGCGTGAAGAAATGACATTATTAGTAATAATATTATTCTTACTGTGCTGGTGGAGTATAGGCCCCTGTCGAGGAAGTTGGCGTACCGAGCAGTATTAATGGCTGCGGAAATTACCAGCAGGTATTATTCCTATGTTTGCGGAACAAAAGAGACGAAGTATCGTGAACAAACAATTTTATGCCTTCTATATGGAGATCTACCTCAAAATAGTCACTGAATTTCGCACTAATAATCAAGCAATCATCTCAAATTTATACTTATTTTACGCTGTTTGTGAAAAACGCCTTCTTGGCTTATAGCAAACTACGATTTCTATTAGCTCACCTTTATGTTGTTAGTTCAGGCAATGCATCTGTCCGATTTGGTTCTACTAGGTTAAGAATCATGAAATTGGATGCATTTATTTAATAGGAAATAAAATTTCTTCTTGTTAAACATTGTAAAAACAGAGTAACCACTTCTTCTGAGCTGTATCATATATTACAAATGTTTCACCTACAAATTTACAGTGGAACCCAGACATATAAAGGAGGTATTGAGAGCGTAATTCTATGGGTTGTCATATCAAAACAGAGTTGAGGCTGTTGACCGGCTACTCTCTTTCCACTCGGCCGGAGCGGTTCGAGCGATTCGCAAAAATATCGGTGATGGTGTGGAGGATAAGGCGTTCTGAATAGTCGACTAAGCCCAGTGCCTAATTGGAAGAACGCCCCGAGGGAGGTAAGTGGAGAATTTTTTTCTACGTATATCGTCTTCGCTTTCTCATTGAAAGGGGAAAAAATCTTTTGTTCACATCTTTTCTGTTTCATATTTTTACGCATTCTCAACCTCTTAACCATCTATATTGACATATATTTCTTTACATCGTTTAATTTTCCAGGTGCACACATGCTAAACAGAAGGAAACACAACTATAAGGATAATAACGAAATAACTGTCTTAAATAGGACGGAAAATGGTATTATTTATATACACATTTCCCAATCGGTATATAACCACTTTTTATCCAACGAAATTTCACTATATTCTTCACATGATAGAATCTTCACCTGTTGGTTACCACTAGCGTTGTTATGGAGCCTGGGTAATTCCTAGTAGACTTTTTAATGATCACCTTTCATTTGGGATGTGTTCAGAAATTTATCCTACCTGGAAGAAATGAATAACTTAAATGTTATGCCAATATTCGAGTCACGAAATGGTTTTAGAATTTAAAAGTATAACTTCGGCAGAAGACAAGATCCCATTTATAAGCCAATAGGGCACATTTCATTTTCTGTTGTTAATTAGAACTCATCGAGTAGCTGACGGGAGAAAACGCCTTTATTACCCGGCTTTTCTCAACGAACTGTGTAGTTGCCCATTGTCCTTAATCTATAATTCCTATTCTCACTAGCAAAGATGATTTAACAGAAAAATACATACTGAGAACATTTTTACAGTATCTATTATTCATGATGAATGTAACTATTCCCCTTTTCACCTGTTTCCTTTTCTAGTACTTTCACAGATAGCCAGAAGTGGTTTCAGCTGAATCTTTACTAAAATGATTAATATTTGTTACACAAGTATTAAATTTAAATTGTTTCAACACTTAAGATCAGCTTCAAGAGTAAAAAAAAGCCTAATTTGTTTTTTCTACTACTTTATTTCCTTAATTCCTTAAAATAAATATTTAAATATGGTTGGAACAATAGACATATCTGTAAATACCAGTTCATTAAGGAACGCTTGTTGGTGTTCCGCCTAGAGTTACAACTTTAGATTCAGGTGATATATTTAAGCCTAAGCCTATCGAACAAATTATCTTCACATCACGTCTTCGCTGCAGATATTTTTGTCATTTTTACATTGACATGTAATTTAATAAATCGCAGAGCAGTGGCTCCAGCATCTACTAGTAGTAGAACTTTTCTGTTGGTAGCGAATTCATGAAGGTACTGGATTGAAAGTCGTAATCGTGCTCACAACCGAGACTAATCGAATTCAGTGCTTTATGAAATATTTCCGTGTTTTGCTACCCACGGTGATGTTTAGAAATTCGAATGGAATATAGTATCCTGTTGTGTTATATTTCTATTAAAAGAACCATTCTGAATGTTCGTAGGGGCATTCCAAATTTCCTAAAGTGAACAACTACACACCTAATATTTTTTCCTTTTTACAATTTTTATTCGGCTCATTTATTTAAATTTTTATTCAATTAATGGACCGTTTACATAATGCATTATTGAACCACTTTTCCTTGCTAATAAAACACGCAGAATATCTTTCGCTTCATGGTTCACTTCAGCGTAACAAATATACTTCACGTATTCCTCTCACGACTAGCCAAGTTTCCAAGTCTTCAAAGATGAAAAGCCGCTCAGTTTGTTCCTTGTGGTAACAAAAAGCAGTGAAAAAGTATTCCGGCAGCTTTTGAATTAATCTCACATAGAGAACTCCGGAGGCATTTTAACAACTTTGATGTTATATTTGGACGTCTCCAGTCTTTCTCTATTGCAGATCAGAGCGGTGGGCATTATTCTATAAAGCTTTTTGATTACTAGAACTAGCAAATTACTTCAATAACGACTGCATGATCGTGACAACCAGGAAGCAGCAAGTCTCTCCAGGATATAAATACCTACTTTACTTGTATTCATGTACGTGGTATTTACTCAGATTTATTAGGCTAACAACTTATTTTAAACTAATTTTGCCTTTCGCCCTCTTTGAGGCATCATAGATATCAGGATTTATCTCTTCAAGTGAAAGACTCGATATTTAACCTTATCTTAAAACGCTCATTAATCATAGTGTCATCACTTATAATACCAAGATGAAAAATAATATCTATTTCACGAGGTACCTCCATCCTCTTACTGAAAATTCAGTGGCAACAATACAATTTGGCGGGGTCCATTTTATCTGCTGCCTCATTTTTTATTCATTAAAAAAATAATGTCTTAATAAGTTAGGCGTGATTTTCCAATTTTTCATTGTAAGAAGCTAAATTATTAATGGATACATCCGGACTAACATAATTGTTATATCTAAGTCTAATTCATTAGCAAGTTTCCTAAGCTAGATATGACACTTGTGTATTTCATTCATTCCAAATTAGCTAAAAGTTCTCCAGCTTCCCAGAGTACGCCGTTATTATTATTTTGCAGTGGAAGTAAATGGGTCGTTTTCAGTTTGCAGGCTAAGATATTCCTGCGATCCAACTCGTCCACATATACGTCGAATTCTCTTCAGAATTTTAATGAACCAAAAATACAATAGTTTCATTCTGGCTAAATACTGAGAAATTGTATGTGGAATGAGGTAATAATTTTTTGGATTGCATTTTTCAAGAAAATAAAATTAAACCATGAAAATTGAGGAGTACAAGAAAAATAGCGTGCAGTATATGATTATCGTAATGACATTAGTGGTTCAAAGTGATGTCGTGTATAAAATGTCAAAATAGTGGGTAGTGAGAAGTAGAAATAAGGTGTTTATGCGCAGCCATATAAAAACGACCAGCTGAAGTTCGGCGTCGAATTTTGGATAATTGTTTGACTTGCCCACATTACTACCATCACTTGCGGTTAGGATGTGAAGGGCTGTACAGGAAACGTGTCATTCTGGTAGCACCTCTATAAATACTTTGTTTCTACTCATTTATGCAGCTCCTATTGTCTGCACAATTTACACGGTCCTCTTGTACCGCTAAATAAGACTGGCCGTTTCTGTAAGCTTTTCTCTCACTGGGGTAAACGGAAATATGCGGGCGTCACTTTAGTTCAAAAATTTGCCATCATTCAGCAATGCATGCCAATTAAAATACAAATATCGACATGATGGCTAAAATTAGAAGTGCAGAAAAAGGAAAGGAATATTATAGGATATTTAGCGATAAAGTGGGGAAGACCAAAAGTAGGTCTCACTAAATCTATAAGAACGTGAAGGCGAGCTTGCACTTATATAGTTTGTACACACTAACGAGGTGGGTGCTTATGGCTTTTACAACGTTCTTTCAGCCTATTTACTTATCGATATGAACTTAAATTTAATCTCTATCGAAAGCATTTTTTGTTTCAGGTTAGATGCCTAAATCGATATTGAATATAGGATTTCTGGTCTATTAATCACTACCACCTGATATACAAAAAGACCAGCAGAAAAGCAATTTTATCAAACCCTATTATGCACCACTGTTCAACAATATTAGTCTGCAAATCCATGCATGAGCTTTCGAAATTCTGTTGTCGTCAGGGCAAATAATTGAAGAAAATAATACACAATAAGTTTGCGATATGTGGCAGATGGAAGGTTCTCTAGCTATAAACCATATTCACAAGAGCATTTTGAGAGGGTAGCGGAAGTACAACCGTGGGCGCATTATGACGAATGACGGCATTCCTAGGAAAAGCAATAACAACTACGGAAAATATGAACATGGGACATGGATTTTCGGGATTTATGGCTGACTGACCAGCTTTACTGATCTACTCCCACGGATGGGATCAAATGACTTTAAAATGTTGCTGGACGAAGAAGTAGATACAGCTAGGTTAAATATATAATTGATATTTAAAAACTGTTAGAAGGAGATGAAGTGAGCAAGTTGTAAACTCGAGTTTATAAATTAGGTCATTGAACCGGATCTTTAATGCCATAAACTTCAGTAAGTTTGCACATGTATAAAGATAATAATGATCCACATTTGGGTGGTGCTGTTAAAAGAATAGAATCAGAGTGATAAAAGTGGGATAATAACTAATAAGTAAGCCAACAAAGAGACTAAATTAAAGATAAGGAAGTTGCATTAATGAACAGGTCTAAACAGATAAAAGCTTCCAAGTGTTACTTATCAATTTATTTCTTTAACAAACAGATTTGGTTTTTATAGCGTTTACAGGCTGTGAGAGAAAAGTGCAAGTAAATGGCCAGAGGAGATTAGGTGCCATGGAAGCCAAAAAGATCTCTAGTTTTTATAAAAATGGTTATTTTCGTATTGTAGAGTTTATTTTACGCATGGAGCGAAAATTGCCTATTGCAAGCGGAAGGCGATACAAACTGCTCCGACAATCCAATATGCACCTTTACTCGAAACTACGCATTTCCGAGCTTGTTTGGCAATTATTTCGATTTTAATTTTACTAAATTCGCACGAAATATATTCTAAAAAGAACAACCTAAGCACAAAGATTAAGTGATATTAAGTGCGGAATAATTTTATTCAGTGACTACCTGACAGAGATTATATTCTTTTGGGTGGTAAGCCATCCATCAGCTACTAATGTACTGTCTTCCCACGATGACTTTTACCTGCTGACGTCGAACCATGCATTAGCAATGATCCACAGACCTCGGAGACATGAAATATGAATTATCAAGAGTATTTCATCTCGACAATCTTTTTAAATCGTTAGTTCCTGACAAATGAATGGATGTGGTAAATGCGATGTTTATCTATTTATATTTGTATAAATGAGAATTTCTCAATTTTAAATATTTCTTGTACTTATAAGTTTATCTGTCTGAAAGTATTAATTGCCAAGTGCCTCTAAACTAAAATTAATTAATATTATATATCCAAACAATATTGCAGGACTTAGTTTTTTTTACATTTTTTGAAGTGTTCGTGTTTTTAAATACTTTTAAAATTCGATCTGACAATAGCGTAAAAAATGTGATGCTTGAAAATATGCAATTTTGGATATATGATAATCCAATGTTTGTAATCTTCACTTTACTTTAGACAAATTAATGTCTTTTCTCAAGAATTATTTCTCTTTGCAAGTTGTCCATTATCTGTCGGTCGCTACCAAGTGGTGCTCCTAGTAATTGTAGAAACTCATCTCTATGCATGAATAGAGTTCCTGCATATAATATCTCTAGTTGTAAGCAATTTTCTAGTCGCATGTTTCCGGACTGATTTAATTCTTGTGAATATGGCTGATTTTTATCAAACCTCGTTTATTTTCATCCGCATTACATGATAATGTTATTGGGCTAGCACTATAAGGCAAAAATATTATGCGAATTGTCAAAAATTTCAGCAACTGAAATGATTTCTAGAACTCATTTTCTCTTTTATGCTTTTCCATAATTATTTTTCTTGGAATTCTCTCCATTTCCGATCGCATCTTCTCCCATTTCCTAATGAGTGCTTCCTGGCTTTCCCGTTCCCTCACCTCCAACAGTTCACTCACTCAAGCTTCTGCCAATTAGCTAAGCATCATATTCCTCTCTTTCTGCTTTTTATCTTGTTTCTCAAATAGGGCATTCAAGAGATAGTTTAGTTTTAATAGTCCTATAGTGATAATTGAATTATTATTTACATTAATAAAGTATAATTACACTGCCATAAAATTATTCTTCAATCCAAAATAATGCTATCTTTTCATGGATTTATTTTCTTATATTTAATTCTTTCGACTGCATCATCCATCCTTATCATGGAATATATGTTTCATAGCTATGAAGATGGTGTATTCTCCATTATGAACAATTCATTGTTCTCTCTGAATGCGGATGATGTTTACGGTGGACGATGTTGACAGCTCTTGTTTATTAACGAACTAATGTTACGGTACCATTCAAGCCGCCCGTCGTCAGCGTCAAAAACTCCTGGAAGACATCTTATTAACGCGCTTGTAAACACCTTATATGTCAAATATTCCATGGACATTTAATTTATTTATTACACAGATATATATAAAGCATGCCGTATTTGTTATGCTTAAATATTCATAGAATTTAATTTTCGACTTACACAAACCCCATTTAATGTTTATTGCTAGGAAATCTATAATCTGGAATCTAGAAGCACTGAAATTCATTGGACATTATTTATCTCATATATCTACTCTAAGCCTCCTTGAGATTAGTTGTGAGTTCACATCTGTTCTCTGTATATTTCTAATTGCCTACCATCACACCTGTTCTTTAGTAATCTAGGGGAATTGGTAATATTAGTACTGAAGCCCTTTGAAAACAATTCCTACTAGAATTGATTCTAGTTGTCGTAAAGTAGATATAAGAAACAATTTCTATTGAATTTGCTGCTGAAATAAAGGGATTGCAAATCCTAGAGTACTTGCATTAGCCTCCAAATAAAAGTCTAAAATATAAACAGCACTAAGACTTCACGTCCTTTCTCTCATAATTTAGTACATATTTGTTTTTAACTTTGACCAAAAGTCTACTTTTATCTCATAAAATCAATGTCAATTAACATTTTTATAATTCCTTGACAGTTGTTTTATTCTGAAGCCTATTTAGATGTACTATTTCTTTCAGATTGAGCTAATTATAACAGGGGAAGTCTTAGATCCCACAGACGATTACAGATCGGATATCTTACTAGGCGATAAGCTCAAGAGATATCTCATTGACTACTACTCTTCTTGTCAATATTGAGACCCTTCCATTTTCATTCTAAAGTCTTCTGACCATATTTTTTCAAATCTCAGTGTTTGCTTCAAAACTTGTGTATTTATGGTTATCATCAGCTCTACTATGACCAATAATCTATTTGCAAGCTTTATAACTTACTAATATATGATATTACAATTTTAATCCACAAATTCTTTCTCTGTTATTGTAATGTGTCAGTTCAATCACATGCTTACGATCTGTCCACTGGTAACTCTCGCAAGTTTAGGAGAGAAAAGCACTCATGTGATTTTATGTATTCTATAAAACGTACTCTCAACTTTTGTGATTTTTAACATCATAACCACCTGTTAATGTAATGCCATAACTTAACCGTATAATCATTTTCAGAGCCTTAAGATGGTTTCTCCACAAGTGACGGTCCCCATCTACTCCATCTACATCGTCGTTGCAGCAATGCTGTCTGCAATTATTCTAGTGGCTGCCATGTTCTACAAGCAAGAAATTAAAGCTATATTGACTTAGATTTTACTTATACTTTTAAAGCATCAGTAGGAACTACCTTAAATTTATAATATTGATTATCGCTGGTCTCATTATGCTTTGCTTAATCTAAGCATTTTTTGGAAACATGACAAGTATTCGTGAGGGTTTTCTTTATGGAACTCATAATATCATAACAAACATTTATTAATTTTTGTTTACAAATAAAGTATTCAAAGTGGTAAACTATGGATTAAGCTATTTTAATGCACAAAATCCATTTACCGAGCAAAGAATCAAATACTTAAATCAATGAAATATTTTTGTGGAGAGTACTACTAAAAAGCTTCAGGATGCGGAAACCTATCGATATTGACCAACTTGATTGTGAGCAGCAGGCACAGCTATTTAGGTAAGAAAATAAAGTTATGATATTTTGCATTATACTGAGATTAACTAATGATTATTTGCTTTTATCAGAGATTAAAAAAGCGGGTTGAGTGGAAATCAGTGAAATAATACTTTAGGCCGGAAAAATTGGCACCTCAACTAATCGTCGGAACAAGTCCCCGACCGGTGCAACCAAATTCACTCAAGACACGCTTGTCGCACAGTATCCCATGGAAGAGTGCGGTGAGCCATCATTGGTAGATCAAAGGCTCCACGTCATCTATTGTTTTGTGTAGTCTCAACATGTTATTGACACACTTCGTCCCGAGTGTGTGGTCGAGAACAGAGGAAAACTGAACTTCTCTGTGGCCTATGAGAAAGAATGCAGTACTCTTCATGTAACTCTTTTGGAAGCAGTTGATCTACCCATTAAAGATATAACAGGTGGATGTTTTACCACGGAATTGTCTTTCTTTCTCGCATCTTGTCCTTCATTTATATTACATTGGCAAACTTTTTCCCACTTTCAATTCGAAAGCACGAAGCGTCGATTCCATCATTTTTCATTATTGAATGTGTTTTTAGTTATAAATCAAGTTAAACACCATCTTATTTAGACGCATTCTCAGATAATCATACAGAAAAGAATAATAATGAACTGAGATAAAATAAATCTAGATTTAGAGCATCTAAAAGTTTCTAGAAAAAGATGGATAGTTGCGAGAAGTTATGCGATTTGAATTCACTAGCCAAAATTTAATTCCCAGTGCAAAGAAAATTGATAAATGAGAACTTCCCAGATAGTTCATTAATTCTTGGACCATTAGTTAGCGCTAACGATATTTTATTTTCAATTCCAAGATCGAGGCACCTGCCTCATTAGTCTGCCTATAAATAAGGCCGGGCTGAGCGGAAACATTTCCCGTGCTCTTTTGACCAATGCTAGAAAGCCTTCTACTAGCCAACGTGCTCAGTGAGTAGCTTCATATCTTTCTCTGTAAAGGTTATCTCTAGTCGTGCTTCTTTCCAAGGCTCTTTTGATTTTAATTTTGGTCGTCACCATATATTTATCTATTAAGGTAGCTCGGATCCTTATGTGAGAGTTTTCATTCTTGAAGACTCAAGTCGCAGTCAACGAACCAAAGTGCATAGGAGAAATCTCAATCCTAAGTTCCATCAGACGTTGTCCTTTCCAGGTGTGCTTTATAACACCATTAATACTAATATTGTATAGAAAACTATAATTATGGTTAAACTGTAGAATAAATTGGGTGTATTCCAAACAGTGTAAAGGGAAGTAATACTCAACTCCTAAAATCTCATGCTGTAAAATATTCATCATTTAGCACGATATGCCGATATTAATATTTGAATAAATAGATGATGGCTACGAATACATTATGTAAATTGTGAAGATACAGTAATATCTAATCACTTGAACCTTGAATTTTTAAAAATTTGCTGACCATTAAGACCTTAAAGATGAAAACCCATTTAAACGCATGTAGCTGCATGGTTTCTATAGGTGGAAAATAAACATACTTAAGGAACGTCATATTATAACCACAGAATGATGCAGAATGATGTAATATTTATGATTCAACTTGAGAGTGAGCCAGATAAAAAATAAGGAGGGAGGAGCCAGCAATTGCAAGTAATGCGAATGTAGAGATGTTGTCTGCAATGAGAGGGAATTAGATCAGCTGAGCCACTGTTATAACCAACGAATCCCTAGATGATGACTGTTTAACTTCCATTTTACGTCTCCCTAGGACGTTTTCTACTTGTTTTACCAACGTAAAACGAAAATAGGTCCTATATTCAACCATATCAGTGGAAAATAGTAGAGGTGTCAGAACCATTCCTTAATTTTTTCTTCATTTTGCTAGTAGTCCACTTAGTCACACAATATTAGTTTTCCTAAAATTAACAAATACTTAGCTTATCACTCAATTTGATCTCTGATTTCCAAAGAAATGCGCATAACGTGATTCTGAGCAAAACTTTAAATTAATGAATCTAGGACCACTCAGAAGGGTCGACCGTATACTTTTTTTTGAGAACATCTCTTTGTTTTTAGTTGTACTGTTTTCCAAGTTTGTCTATTGTAGTGAAGATTAACTGATTATGTAAATTTTTTTAAAGAGACAACTCAAAAACGTCTTCGGATTGGGTAGAATGCTTTTCTGCGTTAATAAGAATTAGATTACTTGTTGTAAATTCTGAATGGTTAATCATTTCTAACCTATAGTGGAATGTTCTGCAAGTAGTCATATTGAGAGAGATATTTAAGTAGCCAGAAGTGCAAGTAAAAGTTCCTTCTGAAAAACAATTATATCGCATAATTCTATCTATGGGCAAGTTCTCATAGGCGTACACTTCATGATCTCTTGTTTTCCAGTTGTTAGATAGTTTATAATGCGTTTTTACTTCCACATCACTTCGCAGGCGGAAATCCTGTGATTTGACACGAAAAATTTGACATTCTTCTCCCCCGTGTAGCTTCAGTCACAAAACGCCAAACTGCACTTCAGATCTTATTCATAGATTATTCAATTTTTATCTACATACAGTTTATAACAGTTCTTTATTAGAGTTTGCTTGTTATTAGAGAGAAAACTATTTATCATTCAATTAATTGTTTTAAAATTATTTGAATATCATTAAAGCCCAGCGCCATTTTAGATATTTTAAGGCTCATGTTAGCTTCATGGTATTTTAACATTTAATTGACTTCCCTAAAAGCAAATAAAAAATCCTATATTCATTGGTTTATTCTACCCAACTTGCTAAATCACTTTAAAACTAAGCACATAAGGATACAAGTGAGGTTTTTATTTTAGGAGTTACTTTTAACTATCCAGTTATGCAGAGTGATTATCAAATTGATGACAAGGCACAATTTATTTATATTCTTTCATGTTTTCAAGCCCTGAGTAAAGTGTGAATGGGATTTTATCCAAAGAAGTACATGCTTCCTATTAGTTCAACGACCAAAATATGCATATTCCACTCAGCGATATGCGGAAGGAATCTCATATTTTCTCTTATACAATTTATTTGTTATTAATATATTAAGAATTTTTCGCGCTTAGAGAATTTTACAGCAAGTCATTTTTTCACTTGTGAGTAGTAAAATATTCCAGCTTTTTTCGAAGGCAACCAACGAATGCATCGATATATTGAAGAAGACGTCTGTTTCTTAGTTGTATTTTCCTCTGCTCGTTATACCTTATTTTTACTTATTAGTCAAAATAGTTCTGTGGGATATAGGTTCAACCACCTATACCTGGAATTAATTATGACGCTTGGTTCAGAATGGATCGGCTGGCAAAAGTGCATGCAATGCACGGTTTTCTTAATGTGAATGTGAAGAAAAAGAATGGTCCAAATAAAACTGGCAGGTCACTTTCTCTTTGTGAGAAAAGGGGATTGGTGTCTCCTCTTAGGTACCCCGCAATGGGAACTATCTCTCCAATACCTAACAAGAAAAGTGAGTGATAGTAAATCATTGAAGCGTGTTTTGAGAATATCATTGCTGTGATGTCCCAGTAATTATAAATTGCAAATAAATACTTGTCGAACGGCTTTAAGAACTATTATTTTGAATAGCGTAAATAAGTATTTACTTTGAAATTTGTTCAGTTTGAATGCTATTAGGAATAAGTGTGAAAGAAATTGTTTCTGCAGTTATGCTGGCTATGGAGGGTCAAAAGTATTCTTCATTGATTTTTTGTTTTGTTTTAATACAGCAATTTAAGGATTTAGACATTATGGCACTGCAGTTCGGTTTTCGATAGACAGAAGTATTTGCTAGTCATGATTTATAGCTTTTTGAGTAAAAACTGATCATTTAAGGGGTAACAGGTAATATTGGAAGCAATGCGCTTTAAGCCTATATATATTAAAAAGTCCTAAGTATTTTAGATAAATTATAGGACACTCGATGAAAAAACTACATGATATGACTTTGGTGATGCAAGTGATGGACTACGATAGATTTTCCTCTGACGATCCCATTGGAGAGATACTTTTACCGATGAAAAATGTGAAGTTTGACCATAGCCCCGTCTACTGGAAACATCTTCAAAGACCCACTGTATCTACTGTATGAATAGTTATCCTATTTAATATTTTTAGCTTTATTTTAGTTTTGTATTAATACAATTAGTTATTAATAGTTATAAGTCCGCTGAAACGCAATTTTATTCGTTTTTTATAGGAACAATGTGGTCAACTGATGCTCTCACTATGTTACCTTCCTGATGTCAACAAAATAACTGTTAGTGTGATTAAAGCTAGAGACCTCAAAGCAAAAGACAAGTTAGGTAGTTCAGGTAATATTTAAAAGCAATAGTTATAAGAATAAAAATTCAATCATTCGTCACAAATTTCAAATTTTAATATCTTAGATCCCTACGTAAAGCTGTGGTTGGTACAACAAGGAAACAAATTGGAAAAAAGGAAAACATCGGTGAAACCGCAGACACTGGCTCCTATATTTAATGAATCATTTGCTTTCTCTGTCCCTCCGAAAGATGCTCTCGAAAAGGAAGTCAACCTCGTCGTTACCGTCAGTTCTTGCATTGTTTTCTTTAAGTTTTTTGTTGTGTCCTCATTCTTATCTAGATTTCATCGGTTAATGACCAACTAATATTTGCAGTAATTAGACAAACACATAACTATATAGGTAATGGACTATGACTTAATCAGCAGCAATGATGAAATTGGACATGCGATCCTCGGTCCTTTGGGAGGAGAGGACGGTGCAAAACAGTGGAAAGAAGTTCTGGATCATCCAGAACAACCTGTAGCAGTTTGGCACCGACTAAGCCCTAAGTGGTGAAAGTGTTGTCTCAATGAGATTTATTTCTTGCATGAAACGTGATTTTGTACTAGAAGAAGTCGAATTTTCTCTTCAAAGAAGGATTTTAAAATATTTTCTCTTATCTTCTTAATCGACTTAAAAATTATTAATAGATATGTTCGTATTAATGTTAGTAAGAAACTGTTAATGTAGTTCGATTTCAACGAGAAATAATAGTATATGTCATACATGTGCAACGGATGTACATAAGGTCGCTTTGAATAAAAAGTGAGGTGGATTAGTATCAGAAATCAGTTCAGAAAGAGAATCAAAAAAGGCATGTAAAGACAGTATTTTCCAGTGACATAATATTTTCCTCAATATATTTATCTTTGTTTTGTGCTTTCATAATAAAACGAAGGAAACAGGTTCCATAAGACATGTCCTCCACTTCACATGAAAAGTCTTATAACTAGTAAGAAGTGAATAACATTATAAGCTTTAAGTAGATGAATGGAATGAAAAGAATAAAAGTAGCCTTATTCTATACTATTTTTTTTAAACAAAAAACGAGTCGAAGAATATGAATTCGTTTTGACTATTAGAAGACGTCAACCATGTAAAACTGATCTAAGTATTCTAGAGTTTTCCAGATTTTGCTAGCGAAGGCATTTCCTGTCACAATATTCAGTCATAATAAGTAGATTTCACAGAATCGAGTGCTTAATAAACCATACTGAATGCGAAGTGGCATTAGGTGTTCTTCTCAACTTCCTTTCTATTTATAGCATTTAAAGAATTTGCCGGTTCAAAATATTAATATTAATCAAATATAATCGTACAGTAGTTACCATGAATCTAGGCTATGAGATAAGAAGACAGTGAACGATCCTCTTTTTCTTGAATATGCGCCGAACAGGTTCCAGCGTATTGTTCATCTATTCGGCTAGTAAGTGATTATCATTCGCATTGAGGAGCATCAACTTATCTCATCCCACCTAGCTTATTACCATTTAATATAATGGAATTGTATCCCAATAGGAATTATTAACATCTTTTCTCATTTAGTATAATCTTTACTACCTCATGATCATTACTATTTCGCCATATTAACAACACCTTGCTATAATTACTAGGGTTTAGTGCTGTTGTTTGCATTTATTCACATTAGTAAATAAAAACGACTTATAACAGATCTTATGATAATCATCTATTTTCTTCTTTTGGCCACTGACAGAGTTTTTTCGGGATGTCGTACTTGTCCACCAGAAATTGGTGAGAGCTTTTCACAAAGTCAACTTTATTTTTTGATAAAGGACCCCGCTTCTTCTTTAAATCAAAGTATTTTAGAGAGTTTTTTCAGATGTTGGTAATGACGGCATTTCCTCTTCACAAAATTCGGCAATAATGGATGCATTGCATGAAGTCAACCACCTAGTAAACCACACTGAACGTGAAATGGTGTTAGGTGCTTTTATCTAAGAATCATTAATACCTATTCACATATTCTTACGACAATGGAATATCCTATCGTTCTTTTAAAGGTGGACCTCCTGTTCATCTAGTGGCAAGTGATGACGAGGTTCGAAGAAGAAGTTTTGCAGCGATGGTAGCAGTAATAGCAACTCAAAAATTATATAAGTAAGAGAATTTTAAAATTTGTCAGGAAAAGCATAGTGGAAGATTAGTTCTATTACACATTAGATCTTGTAATCATCGTAGGAAAACGGATTCTTCATCTACAAAGGGTACTTCGCTAGAGGCAATCTGTCCTGTTCAACAGTTGCAATGTAAAGGAACAAAATATAGATTAGCAGATGGAAGGTAGAGATAATATATTGACATGAAAGGTAGACTTCTAGGAATAATGTGTAAATGTATAACGTAGCTTACTTTTTCATAGAATTATATTACTAATTTTAAAATCATTTGAGATGCACCAATGTACTTCATCCAGAATGGGGCGCATCTCTCTCTATTTTTCAAAGATATCTTCCACCACAGTATGGCGATGGTTAGAATACATCAATAATGTGTGCTCAAAGAATTACTAATATGAGTTCAATATTAATTTTTTCAATGAATAATTTCCTAGGAATATCAACATTTCGAAATTCTATTAATGGTTTTCCGCTTCCTCATCCGCATCTTGTAGCAGATACCGTCTTTAAGTGAGATGACTTATTAACTTATGAATACTATATGTTGTAAAGTATTTTTGTATCCAATTAAATTGGCGCTTCCCCTTTAGAGATCCTCCGACTCGTCCTGTGCCGCTCACTCGATTATTCGTTCATTGGTCGCAGTTTGTATTCAATGATATGGTGGATATCAGACAATATGATTTTCCAGGTGGAAAACATAGAATTCCTCGAAAGCTAATTTCTAAATCTGTTGCAATAATATTGCTTAAGGGGAAGTCTCTCTTCCATGCTGTTCATCGATTCATCCTGAATGTGCTCCTATTCATGTTTATGATGGGTTACCGAGGTTAACTGTATTTAAGATTTAGTAATAACGATTAAAATTGATAGAATAGGTAATATTTCAGCATTTCTTCTCCATTTACATGTTACCCTTATTCACGAAGCTTCATTGGTCCTATAAGAGACTGTAATTTGGGAGCAAGACAGCAAATGAATTTCGCAACAGGATATCTCGATGGAAGCACTGTCTATGGGACGAATGAGAAGGACGCGCTCGGCAAAAGAACCCTAAAAGATGGTATAGAAACTATGAAAAGAATATAAGAGTGATTTATGTTATTCATACACATTAGTTTGCAATAATCCTAGCATATAATGTGTGAATAGGCCCTTTCAGGCAAGCTTTTGTCCTCGAATTCCTTGTTTAGTACCGGTATTATGGAATCCGCTACCTTATTCTCCCAGAGAACTAGTTTTCTTGATTCTATATGGATTTCCCAACACAACAATATTGCTGAAAAACTAAAGGTAACACTGGACAGAAAAAGAGAAGCGATAAAGAAGCAAAGTAGCGCAAAACAAGATTAAATTGCTCTAGTTAAATGAGCCAACTTAGATCCTAGAATAATTAAAATTTTATTAGCACCTGAATCCATCGTGGTCAGATGAGGAATTGTATCAGGAATCTAGAAGGGTGGTGATATCACAAATTCAACATATCACATTTAATGAATATCTTCCTTTGCTACTTGGAAAGGAAACTATGGTATAGTTATAGTATAGTTGGCAATATAATATAACTATTTATTATGGAGAAATAATTTTTAAATATTCTCAAACAACAAGATTTCAGGTGAAATACGGTCTTCAACTTGAGTCTGATGGATTCTCCAATTCTTACAATACAGATATCGATAGTAGTGCTTTAAATTCTTTTGCGGCTGGAGCTGGTGAAGTACGACAAATAAAATGTTAGGCTAATTAAGTGATTTTTTGTATTACATTCCAGTTCTTCTGGTCAATGTTTCCTTTTGGATGGGCAGATAACGCAGAGCCATTTCAAAAGAGCGACTTTATCAAGTGAGTAGCTTTTTAAACAAACTTAGCAAGAAGAGTCCAAATGAAAAAAGAAATTAGTAACCGAAAATATTAAGGCTAATATTTTGGGATTCTCGATTCCGGAAAATCCGGAAATCCAAAAAATCAATAAATTTGTCCCGATTTGTATAACGTTACGATAGTGATTTTCTATAAGTGAATTTATTCTATAGGAAAGCCCTCGATGATTCGGTCTATCATCCTGGGTTGCATCTAATAAGTGGTCCATCAGAGACCACTCTAGGACGATGGTTGCATCAAAATACAGATTATAAAATTCGGATGATTCACCGTGGAAGAGATCATGGAATTCCCGGATACACATCCTGGAGAGAACACTGTGGTGGAGGCAAGGTTAGTTCGAAAAAATCTATTTAGCCCTATCCTTATTGAAATATTTTCGTGAAGTTCTACACATTAATACTACTCAATCCAATTGTCTGCAATTTTTATCCATGTCTGCTATTATAGAAAAATTCTTCTCTTATTTTTACCTATTTGTGAATTAATATAGTATTTACTTTTTAGATAACTTCATATAGTCAACTCACAAGTGATATTATCAATGCTCCTCAAGTCATTCCATTACTCGAAGAATTATTTCCAAATGTAAGTATCTGTTTAATAATTTAAGTTTAAGTGGATTTCTTGAATTCATATTTAATTTCAATAAATGTGAAAAAATTTAGGTGCAAGATGTTGACCTTCTTATCTTAGGCCTGTCTGAAAAACCAATAAGAGGAGCAATAGTGGGACCAACATTAGGATGTGTAATTGCCTTACAGTACCATAAAGTAAGAATACCATATACAAAAATAAGACCACTTTTTGTTTTCTGTTCTCAGTAATCCACTTTTTTTCTGAGGTGAGGCATAAAAGCTGTGGAAAACTCCAGTACTACTTTCGTGTTTCTTTAAAATAAAAAGAGGACACTTTTCAATTGCTTCCTATTTA